>OOFG01060132.1:0-11377 GCA_900323295.1 Molva molva
GCCACCCATAGATGATCAACTGGCATCCCGGAGCACGTGCGCACACACACACACACACACACACACACACACACACACACACACACACACACACACACACACACACACACACACACACACACACACACACACACACACACACACACACACACACACACACACACACACACACACTGCCTACTGCAGTCGCATCCTCAGAGGAATACCAATAGTGACAGCGGATAGTACCAGGCTGCCGTCAGCTCGAGCTCGTGATCTTTAAGAACGGCAGACGCACCGGTGGCGCATTGGCAAACGCCGGAGGGTCGTTACACCGCGAGCGGGAGACCACTCCACTCCACATGCTCGCGCTGGCAAAAAAATAAAATAAAATATATACACCTGCTTTTACGCATGGCTGGGAGAGAGGGAGGACAAGGACTGCAGACCCCCAACCCCCCCCCACCACCCTTAAACTACACACACACACGCGCGCTATTTTCCCCCCGAGGCGCCGTGCGGCACTCGGGATGAACCCTGAAATACTTACGTCTCGCGGTGAGGTTTCAAAAACCCACGCGCCCGCAAATACTACACGGTCTCTGGGTCGAATTCAATGTTTACACATGCAGGTTTTTTTTTTTTGTACATGCAGACAGGTGTGTGCGGACGTGCGCGCGCAAACAAGCACGCGCGCCACTGAAGCTAGGTGAGTACGTGTGTGGAGGTAAAAAGGTGGGTGTGACTATGCAACGCCTTCCAGATGGCCGACTTAATAAATTGCTGGAGAGGAAAATAACGAGTCCTACCTTTCACTTGGCTCTCGTATTCGGCGAGGATTTCTTTGTCCTTCTTGCTTTTATTGGAGTTTGACATGTCGACACAAAATGAGGTGATCAATCAATAAATCAATCAATCCAACAACCGCCCAAAAAAAAAAAATCGGGTAAAAAAAAAAACACCACCCTTGTGTATTAATAATCCTCTCCGCGCGCTTACACTGCCCGCGGTGTCATTTCCTCATGACAAGTTGCATATTGGCGACTGGGAACATCCATTCAATGCCGCAACAACACACACACTGTAGCCCAATGCCCTGGTCCTCCACCGGGTAAGCCGCTCAGTCCAACAGCCGCTGAACGCCGAGATACCCCACCATAGTTAGGTCAGAAAACACACCCTGTCAGCCGCACGAGTGTAGTGGAAAATATCCCCACCCGACCACCGTACGCTCAACCGACCAGCGTCAAGCAGCAAACACACTCCCACACACACCACGCCACACATTCACCGTTTTTCAATGAAGACCGGGCACACGCCCACCTGGTAGTGCTACAGCAATGGACCAAGCGCGCGCACACACGCACGCACGCACGCACACACACACACACACACACACACACACACACACACACACACACACACACACACACACACACACGAAAGCACACACACGCACAAACGTGAGCATGAGCTGTACGCACGACACGCCCTCTTTGCCGGTACAGGCAGGTTATCTCCGGTTAAGGGTTGTTGAACTAGCCGTTTGATGTGTCGTCACCTCTCGGTAACCTTTCCGTTAAAATGATTGGATTTGGAAAAAAAAGATACTTGAAAACGATATGATTGACACAAAACTGTTTTTTTTCTAAAACGTCAGCGAAAAGGGTGCGACCGGGAAGGCGGGATTTGTGAATGGATTGACAGTTCATGTTACCACTGGCTGTTGTAAATGGAAACGTAACTAACTGGGCTTCACGTGCCTATTTCAAATGTCGTCACTTTGTAACATTTGAGTTCACGCACAGGTATGCATATCATCACGTGATTATGAAATAGCCGTGACAAAAAATAGGCAGATACACGATTAGACGTTAATTTGTTAAAAGACGTCTTTATCAATTAAGCGGCAGTTTCTAATGTAGGCCTGTATGATTAATTGATTTTGTCTACTTAGTAGCCTAACACATCTGTATTTCGACTATCTACGCCTATCATAGGCCTACTTATACACCATGGTTTATTCTGCGGTTTATCTTGTTTTCACTGCAGTACAAGTGTGGTTAATGCATTCTGGGGAATATTTGGTTGCTATCTTACATGGGATTTTGATATAGTTATCCTAAAGTGCATAGGCCTACCCCTCTTATTATACATCCATGGTGCATAGTAATGCGTTGAATCACTAATGCATAATGTATATTATTATAATACAAATAATCATCCGACAAATAAACACGGCTCAGTAGCCACCGCTGGGTGAGTTCTGAATCTTTATGACGGCTCCACACAATATTATAAACTGAATTATAATTCATTTTAACATACTCTTTGTGGCTAGTGAAGGTGTTTTATGCACTGCCAACAGCCAGCCAGCTTCAAGGCTTCCTGGAGACCAGAAAGCGAAGCGGGCCTGTATGGCTGCTTTGTTCAGGACCATATGTTGTGCTAATGAGCGCTGTCCCGAGAACAACTCATTAAAAAAGACGACTGATAACGGTTCCTGCATAATGGCTGCCTGCTTTAAAAAAAACAAAATAGATGTTTGTGAAATTTCCTTTAGGCTATGTGAAACCAGTCATTTGTCAATTGCGGATATTAATAGCTGTTTACATTGTTTATCATCTGCTACTTAACTTTACCAGCCAGCCACTCACGACAAACATCCACCGCAGAACACGGCCATTTGAGCCATATCGTTCTTACAGGTCTGCAAGGAAAGAAACGCCTGAAACTAGAAAAGAACCGCACAATAACACATGAACAATATTCTTCACCGAATACGTCAAATGTGTAAGGTTACAATAGATCGTTGTTGCTTCGGCACGGAGTCAGGAAATAATTATAAACATTAAACCTTGGTTTTGAGTCATTCACGGGGCGCTGTCAGTCATTGGGTGTCTAGTTTGACAGTGGCAGTGTGTGTTTACCTCCAGAGGGGGGCAGCAAAATTCTTCCCATGGCCAAAAGCTTTTGAACGCAACTAAACGCAAATTAATCCTCCAGTTTCTCTCTCTTTATCTGTCCGCTTCTGCACATATTCCTTCAAGAATCATAATTTCACTGGAGTTAAAAGAGGAAGACACGTGTCTTCATCAAGTGTGTGTGCATGCATGAGTGTGTGTCTGTGTGCGTGTGTGTGTGCATGTGCGTGTGTGTCTGTGCGTGTGCGTGTGTGTGTGCGTATGTGTGTCTGTGTGTGTGTGTGTGTGTGTAAATATATCCATGGCCTATGTCTTTTACAGCTACTCTTGATATGAGACCCCTTGTACAGGCCCATGAGATAATGCTGGTAAGGCGCCATTTCCTAAGGGGAAATTAAGTCTAACAGACTTCACTGGCTGTTCTCTTCACCGTTCAAACAACTAACTTTCATTCGGAAATCCCCGAACGTTTGGTAGGCGGTGAGATCGCTGATCATCTGGTATCGCAGACAATAAACTTGGTTTCAATACAAAACACAAACTTCTATTTTTCCTCTTGAACAGCATTTCTTCAAGGTACACTTTGCCAATACTCTGCAACATACTCTGCCAATACCGTTTGTTTTTATATTTGTCTTGTTCTATCTATATGGTAACACTTAATAAAATATAATATAAAATAAATAAATAAACAAAGGCTGAAACACAATCGCTTCAGGAAATTTTTTATCTTTTTTGCATTAGGTGGAGAAAGATGCTTACAGTCAGATAGACTCTGAATAAAGCACTAAGCTGCATACAGTGAAGTGAAAGTGAGGACGAATGAGAAAAAGGATAAACAAGAATTCAGGGCTGGTGGC
Organism: Molva molva; assembly: GCA_900323295.1. NCBI lineage: Eukaryota > Metazoa > Chordata > Actinopteri > Gadiformes > Lotidae > Molva > Molva molva. The sequence goes on from OOFG01060132.1 coordinate 3,764, forward strand.
TTCCTTCCGAGGGATGTGGCAACTTTCCGTTTAAATGAGCTGTGCTGTTTCTATTGCACACACAAGAAGGAAGAAGGAAGAACAAGAGACAGAGAGAAGTTGCAGCCAGAAAATAAACCATGTTTTTCCAGAGGACATTTTCACTATGCGTTGGTTGGTTGGTTCTCACAATCCTTTTTTCTTTTACCTCCAGTCTCAAACCCGTCTCCTTGAAGCGCAGATAAAGCGAAGTTTTCCTTTCATAGAGATAAGAGAGACATTCAAAAGAGAGACGTATTGACACACAGACAAAAAATAAAGACTGAGAGGGCAGACTAACCGATGTAACAGCTGACCACAATCCCCGTTGCTATGGGGACGGTGGGGGGGGGGGCACAATGGAAGGGAACCGCCCACTCAGTTGGCCCAATGGCACTCTAACCCTTCAACAAGTCTCTTACAATAAACCTAAACCGAAACTGGGGCCCATTTCAAACAATCCACAGTTACCTTGACTTTTTGTTTTTTTTATAAATACTTTACAGTAGAAGAGTGAGGAAACAAGTGTTCAACAGATCAGCTCTACTAAATGACTTTGCCATGAATAAAATAAAGAATTTTTTCAACAACATTTATAGAGATCGGTGTTGCTGTACAGAGGGATATTTGTAGTTGTAAGTAGTAGTTGTAATGTAGTTGTATTTTAAGTTATTTTAAGAAAAAATTATCTGAAAAGCAACTGAGACAACAAAAAACGACTTCTTATTCTTCCAAAGCCAATGGGGATAAGTGGGGAGGAGAGTCAGTGAGTGGGTTCCAACCCAAAGGTTGTGGGGTTGAACCCCAATGTCTGCAGTAAGTTGCTTTGGATAAAAGGTTGTGCTAAATGGCTGCTAAATAAACCAGCCAATGTCACTGAGGCCAACAGCAAATTTCCGGTATATGCTGAAAAGCGTATTGTATCATACGAGTGCTTGTTTTCTTGACTCGTTCCAGGCCCTAAATCCCAGAACACTTTTTCAAAATATTCTCTGAGTCACGGTTGCTTGAGTGATTCTCGGCTCTTCTTGAATTTTCCCCGAGCCAATTAGCGTCTTGTAGACAGGAGTACAAAAACTATGCTTGCATTCATGCCAGGATCAGACTACAGGAATTCAGACATGTTTTTGACACGAATCCTCTGTGCAGATTCCATTAAAGCGTTGCGGGCAATTATGGATGATGGGATGTGGCGGCTGTACCCCGTGTAATTTGACAGGCTCCAGCAGCTTGCAATGTTGCATCTGGGGCGCCCACGACACCCCGACGAAAAGTCTAGCATGTCAGAATTTGCATTTAGGTGGCTAGTTTGAAAACTCCTACGACGTGTCCCTTGACGGTGACCAATAGGATGACAGAGGGCTCTGTGGTGCACAGATGTTGACACGGCGAAGAGAAAGAGGGATGCGGTCAGATGGAGCAACAAAACCAAGGAATGGTTTGTTAAGCGGTGGTTAACACATTCGTTACCTCAAGTTCTCTTTGAGAGATGGAAAGCGCATACTGCCCTCTTCGTGAAATTCACCCTAATCGTTTTTTTTCTTTTTCTTGGAAGACAAGATGGCCAGCATCACACACAGCGCTTCTGTAACCGTAAAAGGCAGCATACGCTGATTGGTCGTGGGTCATACTTGTAGTGTTGCCAAAACCACGCCAAGAATGCATGGCACTATGATTGCCTATTCTGACATGGTCTTGGTGACCCTCGTAAAAGACAAACCTATCGTGTACAAGGTTCACCCTGCCATAAGGTACCTTTAAAGTCTATGGATTCCGAAGCGGGAAAAACCTATACAAATATTACGAAACGTATGCTTACTACGAACAAAATCTCGGCTTAAAAATTGAATCGTTATCTGCTTCGTGATTGGTTTAGGTTGAAGCAACCCCGCTCAGTCTCTTAAAAACAACGCAGACGAAAGAAGAATGAATTATGAAGTGAAATGAAATAGAAATCCAGGTATACTTAAACCGCGATATAACACGCTTCGACATACTGCTAATTTGGACAAAACGCGGCACACCGCTGGACCCCAATTTTCCGGTAAGTGAATTTTAGAGTAGCGATTTCTCCACAAAATTGCCTATGAAACATGCAAGTGAAGGATCGAAGGATTACGGCAGAGCAGATAGGAACAGCCGAGCGGAAGCTGGACGAATACACTCAAGCTGACGCCATGCAGTGGATCGTTGCAAGCGAGGACCGCCCGACCAATGAAGTTCCGTCAGATGAGGCAATCATTGCAGTGGTCACTGGCACACCATCCACGACAGAAGTAGAAAGAGAGGAGGTTTTAGTCAACTTCTTCCTTTCCTTAATAACATTTAAAGACGGACAGTGAAAATCGCGTTTTAACGCGCTCCTGGGAATAACGCGGTCATCGCTTCGTGGACCCAAACGACCGCGTTATATTGCGGTTTGAGTGTACCTGTTTAGTTGCAGCAGACATCTTACCTCCACCCAGTTGGTGAGCCAGTAGCATTCTGGGTCTGTGCTCTCCACGGTGAACAGGACGTTGCCACGCGGGATCACGCTGCCCTCTGGTACCGCCTTGATCTCGATGGGCAGGTGGCCATCGTATTTCTAGAACAACACACACACACACAAGGCAACGTCAGTGTCCTACATTTGTTAAGTATAAACTTTTTTTGGCTTATTAAACTGCGGTTGTTTTTCTACTTGCTTGCGGGCTCAATTGTTCAGCTTTGGCTCAGAAACATGACGTTGCATGAACTTTTTTCTTAAACTTAAACTAAGCCAGACACCTATTTTGGTAGTCCTATTGGATTAGAAGTGTGTGTGTGTGTGTGTTCACATCACAATTGCATTGCTATATCAGAAAGGAAGACAGGGAGACTAGAAATCGAAAACAAACACACAAGCAAGACAATAGGTGTGTGTGTGTGTGTGTGTGTGTGTGTGTGTGTGTGTGTGTGTGTGTGTGTGTGAAAGATGGCTGACCTCTAGCTTGCAGTAGGGCGAGCTAATAACAAGTTGCCTGCAACTCGTTTGTGTGGGTGTGTGTTTACACAAAGCACAACAATGGTAAGATGTTTTTTTTCTTTTCTTCCTCAAAACAAATTTTGGTCAAAGTGCATGGTACTGTAATGGAAATTACCATAAGACATGTTGTTCGCAAGACACTTAAGACACTTAAGACCCCTTAGTATCTATAGTGACCATTTCACTGTTGTTTGTGCCGCGCTTATAGCCCTCGCCTGATGGACAGCCGTGGCCGACTCAGACGCAGCGACGCCACGAGCTCCTGTTTGGATGGCCGAAAGGAGTAGTGGCATCCCTATCTGTTGTTTTGCCCCCAAGGACGTTTTCCTGCTTTAACACTGGAGTGTGCCCACTGTTCGGGGCTCACTACAGCGCTTCAACCTTTGTATGCTTGTCGTGTTGTGTGGCCTCTCTGCAGAGACTACTTTTATCTTATTCTATTTTTACCCTTCATTACAATATACTCAACTTTATTCTGAGTCGCGTTGTCAATACAGTTCAAAGAATTTCCACCACAGTAGCAACATCCATTGTTATTCATTTAATGAATCAACTGACGACAAGTGAATCGGGAGACATTTGACGTTTGATGTCGTCATAGCAACCAGACGCGTGGTTTCCAATTGCTTTGGGCTTCTCACACGACTCACCTTAATTGGTCAACCGAGTATCAACAGCTGATTATTAAAAGGGACTTAAATTAAATTTGACCATGCCTGACTCACTCCATTGTGCATTCTATTATATTTTGACCGGAAGGGATGCCTAAGCCAAAAAATGTCTTGTTATTTCTAACTTTTTAAGGATTTATTTGTGATCACAACTTACATTACTTAATGATTGTTACTGTCTCAACACCCGGAGCTTGCACTCCAGTGCTCTGAACGCACATGCTCAAAAAGCTTGCAGTTCACTTTCCAGCCAAAGGGGCCAGTAATGAGAAGGAATTACCTATTTTTAGAAACTAAAGCCGAGGGCTGTATCCTGATGCTGCGAACCAAAACTGAGGCTGCGGCTAATAGGTCGATTTTGCAAACCTTTTTCAGTGATTTGCGTTCAAGTGATAAAACATTAAGTTCCTAATGCCGTCACGATGTAAAGTCCATATGCTCATTTACATTAGGGGTTTGCGAGTAAAAGATAACCTCGTAAAGAAATAAGCATTGGCATCACTTCATCATTGACTAAAAAACAAGGAAGACCGTGCTCTCAGTCCATTAGCGATTATTCAAAACCTGTGCGTCTAAATTAATTGCTTGCAAAATAAAAGATGCCTTCTTTTCTAAATCTGTCTAAAAGTTCAGGGTTCTACTAAAGCTTGAGCGAGATATGAATTAGGGTTGGAAAAGTCATCGTTCTTTGTCCAATTAGGGCTAGAGAGGCAGTGCTCAATTAGCCAATCAGTGATGGATAAATAGATTACCTCCAGGATGTAGTTCCAGCCCTTCTCGTTGAAGACATCATCCTGGAAGTGTTCCCTGTAGACCTCCTTGGCTTCCTGGATCTTCTCAGGGGTCACCACCTTCCCTGCAGGGGGGGGGAGGACACAGAACGGAGGCCATTTATTAAGGTAAAGGAGAGAAAGATTGAGAGAGAGCAGGGAGTGACAGTAAAGAACAAGGTGAACAGAGGGAGGGAGTGTAAGAAGGTGAAATGGCAATGGTATAGGCAGGAGGTAGAGGAGAGAGAGACAGAGGAAGAGACAAAGAGACAGAGAGGGAGAGAAGGAGAGAGAAGGAGAGAGACAGAGAGAGACGGAGAGAGACGGAGAGAGACAGAGACGGAGAGACGGAGAGACGGAGACAGAGACAGAGAGATGGAGAGACAGAGACAGAGACAGAGAGACAGAGAGATGGAGCAGGAGCAAGAGGGAGAGACGGATAGCAAGAAAGGGTTAAATATACAGAGAGAGAAAGAAGAATGAGATGGGCAGACAGTTTGTAGGACAGAAAAACAAAACTAAAAACAAACAAGGAAGAACTGCTCATTAACGCAAACAGCAGCATAATTTATCTGTTACATTTACATAATTCCGCAGAAAACTGTCTGCCAAGGAACACTACTCTCTACTACTCTACTGTTCCCGCTACTGTAATTAAATTAGCAGCGCACCACATACATCTTTGTCCACACACGCACACACGCATACACACACCTACTTGAAACGGTTCGTTTTCTAGGTTACACTAAATGGGAGCATTGTGCAAAAGGCAATGTGCATGTCACACTACGACAAGGCAGTTTTTGGCTTTAAAGCGGAAACATGGTCAATTATTTTTATCAATTGATGCGGCTCAAACGATATGTGGAAACAGTTAAAGTTAAAGTTAGCTTTTATCAAAAAGTTTCTGTTGACTTCCACAATATCACTTAATAGCAAAACTCAACAGCTTTCTCTTTTCTCTTACATATTTTAATGGGCTTGCGTCCTAGAATACGAACACAAGTAAGAATGTTTAGTGACTTTTCTGTCAACGGTCATGAACAAACGACAAACGACGCTTGTGTAGGCTAAACGTGTTTAATCAGCAAATGTATATTAACTTTAGTATTTTAGGAGCCAAGACATTTCTGGATTCACACTGTGTAAGTTGAATTCTAAGAACAATGTGAAAAGGTATGTGGAATAAAACGACACTAACGGCATTTTTTTATAGTTTACTTATATATCTTATTTATTCATCCCAGGCAGCTGGGCTTTGGGCTAAAGTGCAGCTGTTCCTTTGTTTCTCCTGCTCCCTGCTCCTTTTCTTCTCATCCCTTAATCTACTTCTCCCCTGCCCCTCTCCTACCCCACCATGAAATCCTCTTAAGTAACACAATACAAACTGTTTCTCTTTCTCTCCTTCTTTTGCTCTCCTGTGATGACCAAACGACTGCTTGCCATCTTACATTTAAAAAAGATGACATTTTAAAGAAAGGAAAACTACTCCGAACTCCCAAAATGCATTCTGTTCTTCTCCGTATTAATCTGTTAACTCTTGTCTTACTGTTTTTCGGCGACGATTGTGTGGATCACAATGTCACCATGTCTATGGGAAGTGCTAATTAATGTTCATCACTGCTCTCTGGAAAACCTGTGGGGGTGTATCCTAGAGTTCTTTGGAGTAGAAGTACAATTTCTGACGCTGTGGGGAATATGCAGAGTTAAGTTTACTCTACCGGAATTGGGAAGGTACTTGTTGAGAGCCAATGGTTGGGAATTCTAACTGTAAGACCCTGCGAGCTCATCTACCCTGAACAAATACAACTAAAAACAAACATGTACTTTACATGTAAAGAACTTAACTATACAGCTTCAGGGGTATTAACTGACAGTTGGTGAGTTTACCTTTGAGGTACTTGTGGAGGATGTACTGCAGGCCGTAGAAGACCGTCTTGTCATACTTGACCTTCCTGTTCTTGCTGGGCTCCGTCCTGGTCTCCCGACACTCAAAGTAGGAGTACACTTTGCTGGTGTTGGGCGGGTACTGCTTGTAATGTGTGACCTGTGGGACGAAGGCACACGACGGTGAGGCCGCGGATTCAGCATGCAGGCAAACCCCTTGTCAGAACTAGCGAGTCGGCCACATGGATGTGTATAAGGTGGCACATTTACACCACACTGAATATACCATTAATGGGACAGGCGATCGGTTATTACAAGAACAATCAATATCAAAAACTATCCACTGATGATACCAGAAGTGGAGGTGTGCGCCAAGATCGTATGAAGGAGAATGTTATGGGTTATGAGCCACCCATCTGGCGGTAAAATAAGGGTGCTTTATATTAGCTTATTGACATTTAACAGCATGCCTATGGTTGGCCGCGTTGCAGTTTCGCTTTCATGCCCAAGTTCGCTCTTAGGCCTCTGCATGCTTTGGGGACTGCGCGAATAAGCAATCGACCAGGTGTCTGCCACAGCAACGCAACCTAGCAACATGTTTTCAGAACCCTGACTCAGACATGTTGATCAAATCAAAGGCGCGACGGAGACCTAAGATCCACTTTGATGTTTTTGATGTTTGACCACTGATTTATGAGCTGGGCTGCGTGCGCAACCTCTTAGTTACAGGCTACAGCTAACCTAGCTTAGCTTTGATTGTAATAAACATTGCCAAAGTTTGCGACACTCAAAAACAATCCGAAGCATAGAAGGTGTGTACATGAGTTACTAGGGGTTATAAAAGGGGTGATTTTATATTTTGCAATGCATCATCCACAGATGTCGCACACATTGGTTAGTTGGTTGATAAATCAGCACGCTGTGTAGGTTGTGTGGAAGTATGAATTGAAAACTGTAACATTACAGTAGAAGCATGTTGAGCCCTTTACCAAAAAGGGGATAAGAGTAATTCAATTCGGTGTCGGTTGGCATTGCAGAGCAATTTCCAGTTGCCTCAAATCTCATTCCTCGGAAATCTCTTGCTTTTTAGGGGAACGACAGTATTTTGAAATGGCATAATTAATAATCTATCCTATCCTCAATCGTCAGTTCCTTTGGCCAAAGTGAATAAATGCGATTGTAAATACAAAGTCTTCATGTCGGACGACCTGAGAGTCTAAAATGTGACCTTATGAATTTGGGTCACGTAAAGGTCATGGCTTTT
>OOFG01060133.1:0-15395 GCA_900323295.1 Molva molva
TCCAGGTTCAGACACATGCCGTGCCGCTGGTTGTCCAGGAAGTCCTCCAGACGCAGGAACTTAACGCCACACATGGAGCGCCAGTCCCGCCAGTACACCGCGATCTCCAGCTCCCGGGACTACAACCATTAAAATCAGCATCATCATCATCATGATCCATTCCGTACCTCTGAAACAATAGTTACTCAGTGGTTCCCAGCCTGTTTGGGGCTAAGACCCACCACGATCCCAAACAGAAGTTCAAGGCACACCAACTTAAAGGTTTTAGGGCATGAGTGTGAAAAATGTCACGCATTATTACCAGGATATAGATATCTATCTATCTATCTATCTATCTATATTAGGTTATCAGCAATATTGCATACACTGCAGACTGTCAAAAAGGTATCACATGGATACAACAGGCTCATAAAAATCAAGACAGGCAATTGTATTATTAGTTAATTGTGTATTGAAATGGAGCAAGACCTTGCATTAGGTGGAGCATTTACTCAATAATAACGCAAATCCTAAATAGTACCAATTATATTAGTAACCGATCAGGATTATGTAATGAATCCCACATTGTCACAGCACACCTAGCATTGCCTCAAGGCACACATGTTGTGAAAGCACCAGCGCCACTGAATCACTCACGCACCGAAACCTCATGAAAATACAATTTGCATGGCGCGACACTCCGGCAGCCACTCACCCTCTCCAGGTCAATGCTGAAGCTCTGTCCCCAGGCCTCCTTGCCCAGAGGTCTCCAGGGCGTGTGACCCACTATCCGGTTGTCCACCTTCAGAAAAGCACTGATCTCCGCTGAGAGGAACACAATAACTCAAGTCAATAACATGAAGTACACATGATGTTCCAAAGAGACAGTGATATTACATGATATAGAAGCTCTGCTGAATGGACACATGACGATGTACATAATATGAACTAGGGCTAGGGAGATGTATTTGATTCGGTAGAACGCTTATTGCTGAGTTGTTACGGTTTTGAAAGCGATTTTAATGTAACATGACTACAAAATCAGATTTTTTTTATTTTGTAATAAAAGAATTATAAAAAGATTTGGGATGCATTAATTGCAACCTTGCACAATTATCTAATTGCAGGGGCCAAAAATTGCAATTTCGATTAATATGCAATTAATTGTGCGGCCCTAATATGAAGACAAAACCAAAGAGGCTCACAAGAAAGCTCGTCAGCTTTGGTGGTTTTCCCGTTGGCGCCGCGTCCTGAGAAGCCGGCCCTCAGCTTGACCGACCTGCCCTCTGAGGGGCTCCCCGGGGGCCCGGCCACGCCGGCCAGGTGGCTCCGTCCCGGGACGCTCTCCAGCAGCTCCTGGCAGCCCATCAGACACACCTCCAGCCGACCTGCACCAAGGGCATTCTGCTGGTCAACTTGGGGAAGATGGAGCTCCCACATCATAGTCGATTTTCAAGGATTGTCTACGTTGAGAGTGAAAAGGTAAAGCGTGAGGTTGAAGGGGGGGAAATCAACCTGTGAGGCTGGCTGGTTTGAAGAAGGAGGAGTAGGATCTGGGGGTGGGGGACTGGAGCCTGGTGGGGCTGTCCAGGGAGTCGCTGCGTGAGGCGTGGTTCCCCAGCGTCAGGTCCTGCTTGATGGAGCCTTGTCTCGGGTGGTCCGAGGGAAGCTCCGCCAGGCGTCTCTCCAGGGACAGACGCAACAGGTCCACCTTCTGGCAGGACTCGCTCATGGTGGCCTGCGCCTAAATAAAAAGGGGGCCCATGAATAACCCGATGAAGACAAGCACCGAGAAGGCCATAGAAATCAGGGCAGGTCGAAGGTAAGAATCATCTGTACAAACTACAACGAACGTATAAAAAGCATTGATTGATAATGAAAAAGATTTTGCACAATTTAAGTGAATCCTCCAGAATTCAGATTTCAAATTCAGATTTCTTTATTGATCCCGGGGGAAAATGTTGTCTTTAAAATTGTTCAGCTCAAGATAATAGAAAAAAAAGATTAAAAAAAACAAAAACACAAAAATTACATAAGGGCAATACAATTAAAAGGCAAATAACGTTCATATGTCCAAATAAATTGCATATGTACAAAAATGTCTGAAAGATGTGCATATGTACAAAGAATGTATGCGTGTCAATAAATAATTAAAAGAGAATAATAATAAATAAATAATGTGCAGTGATGAAAATAACGCAGGAATAAACAACTCCAGCCTCAGTGTAATGTGGGCCCCCCCTGCTGTTACCTCGGCCAGGAGCCGGCGGTCCTGCACCTTGCGCCTGGTCAGCTGTTTCACCACGTTTTTGGCGCCGTCCACCACGGCCGCCTCGATCTTCAGGTGATGCCTGAGCTCAGCCACTCGCACATCCAAAGAACTGTTCTCAAAGGGACGACCTGGCCGGTAAGTCAAGTCAATATAAATAGTCTGGTTTTTAAAAGTACAACAGCAGGTCTCTTAACATCCTTCAGACACAGACACAGACACAGACACAGACACAGACACACACACACACACACACACACACACACACACTTTGTGGATTTATTTTATTGGAGCTATATCTGTGGTTGAATTTCTTTGTGTGGGCATAACTTACCTCTAATTATACTTTTCACTACAGTTAAATAAGACAAAAGGTCATTTCAAAACCATCTGCAAGACATTGAGATGACCCTATGAAGCATGTTTAATGGGGTGACTAGGAGGGACCGGTACATGCAATGCAGTGAATGAACCCAATCCCGAATGTTTGCATGAGGCCTTGATGAGACTGACCATCCACAGCGTCGCAATCTCCTTCTTTGGGCTGGCCGACCTTGATGATCTGCATGCGGAGCAGCTCTATCTTGGTGCGGCTGTCTTGCAGCATCTGCTGGGCTGTACACAGCAGCTTACGGTCCTGCAGAGAGAGGGGTCAGAAGAACAGCGTTGGTGTGTGAATGGTGCAGGGGGTGGGGGTGGATAATGATAACACACAATCGGTAAAGAAGTGAACACAAAATCGATGTACGGCCTTGTAGCAAGGTTGACATGTTACAGATTAAAAATGGTTGCCATGTTCAAATACATGCATTTCAAAATATAAAGCGTATAAAATATAAGAACGTTACAGGTAGAATGAATATCCATATACGTTTTGCAATACTTTCAAAAATATAAGCTACATATTTAATATGCTTCTTGGAAATCTTTGGAGTGAAATTCAACTCAATCGTAAACTCTATGCCATTTGGTTGACACTTACCCAAAGCACTGCAATACCGTGAGTGGATTATGTTAGCATGGGTGGCCCCATAGGGAATCGAAGAGCTCTCTTGAGGGAATCGACCAACCCTCTTGAACAGTACTTTGACTAATGTCAATTAGGTCCTCTACATCTGGGGCCGGTTGCACCAACAGGGCTTACGCCTGGTCTTAAGCCAAGTTGGTCATTGCTAGATGTTCTAATAGTTACGCCAGTTGCACCATCTAGGCTTAAGCTTTTTTCTCACTAAGACAAAGTAAAGTCAAAATCTGGGCCGTTTCCAGTTGCCTTTTCTCTTGCTCTGATCCTCCATAATGGTGACGCAAATGAATCAGCTACAAATTAGCAAGACAGCGGGAGATTGTTAACAATGTATCCTAGCAACACAAGATGCTAGGCGTAGTGCTTGGGGATTAACATGAAGTACATCGCTAAGACCGGGCGTAGTGAAGACTAGGGGTAAGTTTGATTGGTGCAACAGACTTAAAGTTCATACTAAAAGAACTTTGCACACTTTTGTACTCGGTGTACCTTCATAATTGTATCGGTTGAAAAATGAAAATGAAAAAAAGGAGGTGTATGGGGAAACGCCCACCTTGACAGATGTGCTGGTGTAGGTCTGGATGAAGTTCTCCGCCCCCTGCTTCACCTTGACCTCCATGGTGAGCTGCTTCTTCAGCGTGTTGACGCGGATGGCGCGGGGGGACGTGTCATCCTCCCAGCGGCAGACGTCTGGGGCCCGGTGGTCGTCGGCCTCAGGGCCACCGGCCCCTGGAGGAAATACGATGGAGGTGAGGAATAGGTCTGCTGCTGGCACACACGGCTCAGTCTCACAGACCAGACTTTAGATGAATACTCTAGAGTCTGATAGCAGACTAGCTCAAATCAAGGGGTGAACAGGGCATTTCACTTTCTTAAGATTCATTTTTGTTACGACCAATCATGTTGCTGGAGGCGGGGATCTGTAAGCACGAATGGCTATTATTGGCAAACACAAACTTGGCCAGCACTAGTAAACTGTAAAACAATGAGAGAATATTAATTCCTATTCTAGAGCCATCCACCCCTATTGTTAACCTGTCGCCGTTCTTCCTGAACAATCTGGGCAAGGCCCAGTACATGCTGAACACACTTGGGAATTACACAATAACACAATGACCAATATTTATGCTGTATGATGTGAACAATCACAATGTAGCAAAATACATTACGTAAAACCGACAGTGCTAGAGCCAGGATAATATTTTGTAGCAGCACAAAACAGCTATTTTTCACCACTCTTAATAGTTTCTTATACAATTTGTATAATATATATAATATATATATATAATATAATAACAATGTAGCCTATGTGGATTTTTTTTATCATTTACCATAACCTAAACACATTAGTTAATATGATAAATGCATCACTTTGTGCATACAGCCCACTGCAATCGTGACATGTAGGCCAAGAGTCACCTGTGGTGCTGTACTTCTCCGTGGCCATCGCCCTGGCGTGGAGCTCCTGCAGCTCCCAGTGCAGTTGATCCAGCTTGCGGTTGGAGGCCTTCAGCTGACCCTCCACCTCGGACACGCTCTTGCGGTTGGTCACGGCGCGCCGCAGCCTCTCCGCCGCCTCCTTGATCTTCAGCTCCCGCTGGATCTCCTGCCGGATGAGGGTCCTGGCATCTTCCAGCCGCTGCTGGAACTGCGGATCCAAGATGTCGCCGTCCGCTAGGTCCTGCAGGCTGCCACCCTGTAGCGTAGAGAACAGTGAACAATAAACAACAACAACAACAAAAATGACGACGATGACAACGACCAATTACTACATTCAAATAAAAAAAAACATTATGGAAATACACATCCTCGATTTACAGCAGGGCTAGAATTTGCGTGAGTTTCGAGTGACGAAAGCGCACCCAATTCAGAAATTTGGTCAGTGTCACATCAGTGACAAGGACTGGGCAATAGGGCAAAAGGCCCAAACTATCAAATTATATAGTATATATCAGTATTCACGCTTTACAATTCACATTGACAACAGGCCTATATTAACCTTTTTTCTCTTTTTGATTATACAGTGTCAATGTATCAAATTGATTTAATGAGAATGTACAGTAAAAGCCATACTGGCATAACTGTTACTGGCATAAGTCCATCCAGTTGCATAATTATCACATGCAGAAATGAACCCATTTTGTACAAGTTGCAATTCAAGGATTTTGCCATTGCCCACACATATAACATACTTAGCCTATGTCGGTAATAACAACAATAAGGATAAACAATGTCTACGCTAGTTGAGAGGCACAGAAAAAAAAAGAAAAAAAGAGGACAACACAAAAAGGACACAACTCCACCTTCTGCTAAAGCAGTATACTGCAGCCTAAAAGTAGGTTTACATAACAAGCTCATGTGTTACGAATAATATTCTGAATATAATAGAGAAGTAAATACTACATTTATCAATACCCATTGATTTAAAGAATTTCCCACGACAGACATTCAACAAGACGAAATGAAATGACGTGAACGATAATCCAACTCAGTGTTTCAAAGAAAACAATGTTGCGCTGTGAGAAAAGGAAAAGGTCAGTATTACATCAAACATAACATTAACAAGTGTGTTAATTGTGAGTCCTTCGTCCAGAATGTATATGCTCTATTGCTCTTTGTGTTTTGTTCTTTACATTAAAAAGACGCAGAGATGGCAAGGAAAGGGAGGAGGAATCCAGGTAAACAGGAAAAACAGGTGCGTCCTTGATTTTGTAGCTATATCAAACAAGTTACCGTGAGATGACCTGAAGTATGTATTCGAATAAAAACAATGAATCGTTGATTACATTTAATCATTACAACTATTTTAAGATCCACTCGCTCTTTTTATAAATTTAGCAATCAGACGTAGCCTACCTGTACCGCCAAACTTGACATGGCTGTCAACTCCGTCTGTCAACGGGAAGCTAGGTCGGCATTCACAGTACACCGCAGTTAAAGCTGAAGTTCTTGATCTACAGATGTGGATTGAGATTACCCGGACTCCGAGTAAATGTATTAAAACAACAAATTAAGACACCAATACGAAATCATGCTGTATTAATCCTTCATTCTCAATTTAAATGTTGTGTCCTTATTAATAAGAAGTTGCAGCAATCTCAGGCTTCTCCAATTGTTTGAAATTAACCTGCGCTCGAGGGCAACGTTAGCAAAAGTCCGTCGGATTGGTGGACTTCAGAGTGACAAGTCATTAAAGTAACCAATCATGTCGCATTATTCAAAGCACCTGCCAATGTACTTTGAATAATGCGATACATTCTGCTGCCAAGGAGGTGCTTGGAAAGGTGCTTTGAATATGTAGGTAATTTAAGAGGAAAGACAATAAAGGCAGATGAAGGGCAGAAACCCCTAGGTTATTTCCCGATTTAGAATCCTAGATTATTATTATTATTTGAATTTAAATTATATAAATTGTCTCATTATGGAAATGTAATGGGGTAGGCTACGTTGGACATGCCAAAGATCTACGAGCATGCATACTTAATGGACAATTAATATATGTCGATGTCCTCTTTCAACACATATTTAGTTACGCATCTTATTATATAAGCTAGTATACAAACAGTTTCGCTTATTCATCACACAAGTGATTCAGATGACCTTTTAAGCATGTAAACAATACAATTCAACACCAACCTACAGTGGTATTCCAAATACATAGAAAACACGTACAATTTTAATTAAATGTTTGGCCCATGGATATACATCCACGTATATTCACTACTTTTGAGAGGCAATGGGCCTCTATCGATGACAGCAGTCCATATGAGTGAGAGTGGTGACTGTTTTTCAAAATAAGTGAGATACAGAGCTAGCTGCATGTTATGTCATATAATATAGCATAATATAGCACTGAACTAATGATCATTGTCAAGTATCATAATGGTATTATGCAAAGTATAAATAAATTGCATAATTGTATGAGCTGCATACGTGTGTAGGCTACTCTGCTGTGGACACCTCTTTTAAAATGGTCAATGTACACACCAGGTCGGTAGGTGGCAGTAATGCACCGTGAAGTCATTTTCGAGCGACAAGAAAAAGGCTAGAAAAGAAGCGTGTATGTGCGCGAACCTCCCATCGTCCACATTGTGGGGATATACGGTGGGCAGCACTCCGTGCAAGTAACTTCTGGCGCTTATACACTTTCGAACTATACTTTCGATAATTCAATTGGAGACAGAAACGTTAGATTAAACACAATGTCGGCGTCTACGGCGAAAGTGAGTAGAAAGGAGAATTCCAACCATGATGGAGCGGAGGAGACTTCTGGTAAGGTTAAGGAATGGCGGTATCCTTGTACAACGCCATATTCAATTGTTTTGTTGCTTTTAGCGGTATTTTAGTACGTATCTTTTCATTCAGGCTATTCATTCTGTTGGTGAATTATGCATAATATTGTTATTCGCAGATGGACCAGATTATGAATAATATTTGGGATCTGACCACTTCAAGAGTTTGCATTATTGAGTATTATAGTTAATGCTATCTAATGAATTATGTTGCACGCCGTATCGTGGTAAGCTAACGTAGTTATTATTAGTGCACCATTGGAAGTAAGCATACGTCCGAAACCGTAGCCAGATTTAACTTTACAAGTTTGCTTCGACCGTTGTTGAGTTTAAAGAATATAAACGAGGCAATTTTTAAAATGTTAATTGTGAAGGATGGTTTTAACGAGCCTAGCTTTTAATGACAGGAGCTTTAGGCTGACTGTTTTACGTCGCGTATCACTGTATAGGAAGATTCTCGACATCCAGGACTTATTTATTTAGGAATCATGATAACTGTATGTTGGCTTTGAGTGATATGTGAACGAAATGTTTAGTAAACAAAACAAATGCCACTACTCCTCCGGGGTGATGGCCAACCTAGTCCTGATTCTGGACCTGGGCTACAGCAAACCGCATGACGGGACCATCAAATGAATAACAACGTATTTCAACGACTTTGACTACTTCGTTCTCGGGTTGGGAGATGTTGTTTTGTTAATTCGGGTGCCATGTGGAGGGCGTATACAAAAAATGCCGAAATGTCGTTGGAAACCAAATCCCAATCTGTAAACCGACCATTCAAGCCAAAGTAGTTACCGCTAGCAGACGAGTTGCTATGGCTACTTCCGCCGTGACTATTAATGGATGGTGTGTGAAGTGTGGTTGTTTTTTTTAAGTTTACTTTTTGTCATTTTTGCCTAGACCACTCACTAGTTATGGTCACTCAGTTAAGATTACATGAAAGTTGCGAAAATTACCCTGAAGCAAAAGGGTTAAGTTTTTTTTTTCCTTTGAATTAAAGTTCCGTTAGACGGGTTGCTTTTTCTTTTGTCAAATCTAGATGAAACATTGTTTTAATATGAAGCTTAAAAATCAACATCTGCTGCACACAATGGCGTAGATGCAGCTAGCCGTTAAGATCAGGTTAAGTTCAGGTTGCGTGAATCCTTCGCAAGAAAGTGGAGCTAAAAAATGTATTTAAACCACGCGGCCTAATGGCAACAGGAAGCTATAATAGACTGACTCATATCCGAGACTCATGTGGAAAGAACGACCCTGGTACCAATGCATTGTAATGTTTAATTCAAATTTCTGCAGTCAAGCTTTATTTATGTTCTGTTAAATAAGCTTGCAACAATGATTTCGATTTCAGATAAAGAACAACAGGAAGCCATCGAACACATTGATGAAGTACAGAATGAAATTGACAGGTACACTTATCTATTCCACGATCAATGCAATGTCAAAATATATTGAAATAAAGTAATTGTACCACGTTTTGTTAATTAATTGTATTTGATGATTCCCCCTAGATTAAATGAGCAGGCCAGTGAAGAAATTTTAAAAGTTGAGCAGAAGTACAACAAACTACGCCAGCCATTCTATCAGAAGAGATCGGAACTCATTGCTAAAATTCCTAACTTTTGGGTCACAACATTTGTCAACCATCCACAAGGTAATTGCTTATTCTCACATAATGCTGCCTTATTTGTGTATTGTTGATGCACACAGGTGTCTGATGAGATAATCTATACATTTCAGTATTTAAATGTTTCTGACATTTTACATTTAAAATGTTTAACTGAAATACATTTACTTGATTTTAAATTGAAGTTATTTGATGGAGAAGAACAGCTGTAAAGTTATTGTCCGTACCGTGAAACTGAGGTTGAATGAAGTGACTAGACTGTTAAAACAATTCACATGAAATGGTCTACCCTTACAATCTTTGTGTAGTTGCCGCTATTCTGGGTGAGGAGGACGAGGAAGCCCTCCAGTACTTGAAGAGGGTGGAGGTCGCAGAGTTTGAAGACATCAAGTCGGGATACAGAATAGATTTCGTGAGTGGACTCATTCTATTGTCAATATTGTAAAATAAATACATTTGAAATGGTTTCTCACAATTGACATGAATCGTGTAAATATTCCTTCCAGTATTTTGATGAGAATCCTTACTTCGAGAACAAAGTCCTCTCCAAAGAGTTCCACCTGAACGACACCGGAGATCCCGTTTCCAAGTCGAGTGAAATCAAATGGAAGCCCGGAGAGGTTTGTTTCCTGTGGTTTATATGAATTTAATATTGAGAAATTACAAGATCGTCTACATTTTTGCATAAGTATATCAACGTGTAAAAAAAAAAAAAAAAAAAAGAAGACAAATATAACGTGTTTGTGCTATTGCAATATCCAGGACCTGACCAAACGCACGGGGCAGAATCAAAACAAAGCAGGCAAGAAGAGGCATTTTGAGGACACGGAGACCTTCTTCACCTGGTTCACAGACCACACTGACTCTGGGGCCGACGAGGTGGGAGAGGTCATGAAGGACGACATCTGGCCCAACCCATTACAGTACTACCTGGTACGCTCCTCCCGGCTGACCCCAATGACTTTCACAGCCCATTTGAATACCCTAATCCTCTGCATTTGCAAGTAAAACAGGATATATTGTGAGGGGGGGTGGGGGGACAATACATAGGCTGAATGGGTTTGGTTCCTTAAGGATTTGTTGGAATCCCCATGGAAATTGACAGAACATGCATGTCAGCGGTGTCCATTGTTAGATATGTAGATGAATTATTACTACTGAATGTAGGTCAGTGATATTACTATGTTATAGATGTGTATGATATTGTTGTGGAAATTAGTATAACGGGGTGCAAAAAAAAATGGGTGTTATGTTATAATTCTAAGTAAATTCAAAACTTTCATAACTCGATTCTAACCATATGTATTTTCTGAAATATTCCCAAGGTTCCTGACATGGACGAGGATGACGATGATGATGATGGGGAAGAGGATGATGCCCTAGAAGATATTGATGAGGAAGACGAAGATGATGATGATGAGGACTGCGACGAGGAAGATGGCGAGGTAACCAAGATATTATTATTATTATTATTATTATTCAGGCTATTTGATCCCAAGTCAACTTAATCCTTGATTTTTCATATTCATATTGAATTGTCAGGTTTCTCAAATTAAAAAATTTATAGTTTGAGCTTTTGCTTTAGATGGGAAATTTAAAACCATAATTAACGACATTTGACTTTTTTGGTGAACTCTGAAAGAAGAATGAAAAAAAATAAATGATTTTATAATCAACAGCTTAAAGTTATCGTTATTTGCAGTCCTAATTTGCTTTATGGTGGCTTATTGTTAAACACTAGCCTCTTTATGTGGTAAAACACAAGTGCCATGAATACCATTCACCCCTGTCAATCCACAGGCCTCTGTTAAACGTTCAACATTAAACCTAATCAATAAAGTACTTTTTGTCCTGGAGGCATTAATGTCCTTCATAGTCCAGGTTGAACTTAAAAAAATGACTAATCAGTTTACTAAGAGGGTCTGGTCCCTGTCTTTATTAAGCTCACTATGTAGTTTATTAACATTAATCTGTAGTATTGTATGTATTTGTTTTCATGTTGTCTTTCAGGATAACGGCAACGATGACTAAGCTTCAGAAGGATATGTCTACCACTCCTCAACGTTCTCGACCCTAGGAAGCAACTCGCTTTGTCTTTGTTCAAGTTTCCCTCGCTTTTCTTTGTTTTTATTTCGGTATGTTTTTCCAGTCATGGCCTGTCATACAAGCCGTGTTTCAAGACAAAGAGCCTTTTCTTAGTCATAGTTTCAGGGTGGTTCTCTAGAAAGTCTTGCCTATTATTACATCAAAAGAAGATATGCAAACATCTATGTATGAATTTTACTGCTGCATGTCTGATGCAGATATTAAATGTTTTGTATTGTGGTGCGATGGATGGAAATACACTAGGGTGCAGTGTTGAATTAATACATCCATCCAATTACTACTTTAAGTCTAGAATAGTCATGGTTTCGGGAGCCTAAGTTTGCGTTTCCTTTTTTGTACCGAATAAAAGTACCATCTTGTTCGTTTCAACATTTCAGGGGTTATCTTGGTATGCCAGTATTAAAGTTTAACATTTTTGGAGGGGACTGAATGTCAACAGGTAGAGAATGGTGGGGCTGATGGGGGGGCATATCAATGTATGTTTGTTCACTTGTTATTATCATCCAGCAGCTAAAGCTCGGAATTCACAATTTGTAATAAAAGAAAAAATGTTTTTTGTGTTAAATTTTGTGGGGCGGGCGGGCAATAAAGGATCCAGGTAGCCTGCAATATTTGTTAATTTCATAGCAAAGTGTATAATATGCTTTGTAATAAAAGCAATGTGCATGTATGATTTAAGTAATTTTAGACTTTACCAGAGGTTTTTCTATTCAAAATACTAAGACAAATTGTCCCTTATAATGCAAGCATGAATTAAACCAATAACAAATTTCTAATATTTGTCTTTGTGTGCCTTTTAAGACATGGATAACTAACTAGGCCACTAACTAACGTATAACTAACTCGAGAGATAATGCAGACATTCATAAGAACTTAGGTGGCTAGGTTAAACCCGTTGCTTGCCAATACGTTGGATTGGTACAAACAAATCAGGAGTCTCAAGTAATTGGAATTTATAAAATTAGAAATGTATTCAAATTTAGTGTTAGAAATGCTATACTGTATTAAATAACCAATGCTCCTGTACTGTCCTTTACAATTGTACCTAGGCTAAACGGAAACGCTTTATGCTAATCCATTGACGGCATCCGGTTGTATCCATAGTGATGGCATTCCCTATCCTAGATGTCTGCTGTATCAATAATTGTATCGTAAACAAGTTGCATGGTACTTTGACGTACACTAAAGTGCGTTATGCTGTGTAGACACTACCAAACATCCTGACTGATCGCGATTCAATATTGGGTTTACGTTATAATTTCATGCAAAAGCGATTTAGTTTGCATCCGTTATTAGAATGTTTACGGACGAGACATTGGACTGTGTGGGAATCGAGTCGCATTGGAGAAAATCCCAACAGTTAACACAGCAGTCGGTATGTTAAATAGATAATCATTTAATCTTAACCATAACCATTCATTTCAATCTCGATGTCTATGCAAACCTGTGCTATCTCTTGTTATTGTAGTTTAATTATAAGTAACGTAATGCATTTGTGACGAATCAAGAAGAGAGCAACTACTTAGTGTGCTGCATTCGTTTCAGAGAGGATGCCAAACGAAAGCCGTGAACAGTGCCGAAGCCGAAGTCCAGACTGTTCACACTACAGTAAATAGCAGCCAGACAGAGCCACAGGACCAGCTAACGGAGCATCTTCTCACATACCTCACCCAACAAGAGGCTGAACCGCCAGGTCTAAAGGACTTCCTTGAACGAGTAGAGGGTATGGTCATAAGAGAGTTGGCCAAAAATGCCAAAAGTCATGCCTTCGATGGATTCCAAGTGAATTGGGAAGAAGAAAGTCAGTTGGTGAGTCAGAGAGCAGCAGTGTTGAACATACACAAGGACGACTTTTTCTCTCTCTCTCTCAAATGTGTTACTCTTAAAATACAATGGTGTATTTGTGTGACAGGTTTCGTGCCTACATTGCCTCCAGGATCCTAGTGCTCAGGAGAAAGGTCTTCATGTTACTAGCATATCGTGGAACTGTACAGGTTCTGTTGTTGCCTGTGCTTATGGACGGTACGTGTGAGATCATCCATCGAGGTAAAGAAGGGTTTCCCATGATGTCTTGCACACACATTTTTCACCATAATAATAAGAACAACTGGTTGCTTGGTTATTCTGGGATTGTTGTTGTTAGGAGTACAAAGATGGTCGGCTTGAACTTATTTTGTGGAACTTCAGATCACATGATGGAAACCCCACTATTGCTACACCACTATATCCTCTCACTAATCCCATTAGTCCTTACTTTTGCAGCTTGGTTTGTGTTCTTTATGTGACTGGCAGTATTGACGACGGAGACTGGAGCACCGAGGCGTCGTATGTATGCACATGGAACGTGGACCGGCGAGGCCTGAACCCAAAACAAGCCGATCTGGTCATAGACGTCAGCACGGCAGTCATGGCCATCTCCTTTCACCCGACGCGCCCCTCCCTCATCGCAGGTATTTGTGCCTGCGGTCCCTTTCGGTTGGACTCTAGCTGCACTACTGCAGTGTGTGGCAACGTTTAACCGTTTGCAGTTTAAACGTCTGCACAACCTACCACCAACCAATTAACCAATTAACTCACAGAAACAAACCACAGGGAAAACAACAAAAAGACAGGACAGAGGGATTCACTGAAATGGTTACAACAAGACTAATGTAACAAAACACAAACTTGTGTGTGTCTGTGTGTGGTATTAGGAGGCCTGTACAGTGGGGATGTGGTGGTCTGGGACACCAGTAAGAGTCAGGACTCTGTAATGGCTCAAACTGGGATGTCTGCTGAAAGTCACCGTGAACCAGTCTATCAGGTGAGTTAGTCTTTCTCTCAAACATCACCTGAGCTTTGCTTGGCTCTTGAGATATTCCAATTCCTTTATTGATCCCTAGGGATATCGTTTCTGTTGCAATTGCTCCGCTGAAGAATATAGGAGGATAATAGAAAACATTTAAATAAAAAGTCTAAAAACAAAAAAGTAGCCTACAGTTAGGCATAAAATATGAAAAAGTTTCATATGTAAATGAATAAAATGTGCATATAGAAACATACATTAAGTACTATGCACATACATAAAATACACATACATACATACATACCTAATGTTCCACAATGTTGTAGTTTTTCTTCTAATTTGAGAAGCCAGAGATGCATTTGGATGGAAAACATGAATGAATGTAATATCGCTCCAGGTTGCATGGGTGCCTCTGGAGAAGAGAGGAGAGTTTGGGTTGCTGAGTGCCTGTTCGGGAGGCAGGGTGCTGCTGTGGACCCTGGATCTCGACCCCGGGACGCTGGTTCTGCATGCAGGATATGCCCTGATCACACAACAAGTACCACATAGCAGCAGCGCACACACCAAGGTGAGGCTTTGTGAATCACATGCATCTTCACATCATATCACATGCATCTTCACATGTTAATCACATTCATCTTCACATGCATCATATCACATGCTTCTTCACATGTTAATCACATTCATCATATTACATGAATCTTCACA
The DNA here is from genome assembly GCA_900323295.1 of Molva molva. Taxonomy (NCBI): domain Eukaryota; kingdom Metazoa; phylum Chordata; class Actinopteri; order Gadiformes; family Lotidae; genus Molva; species Molva molva. Next base: position 14,794 of record OOFG01060133.1, read on the forward strand.
TGAATATCACATACATCTTTACATGTTAATCATATCACATGCATCTTCACATGCATCATATCATATGCATCTTCACATGAATATCACATGCATCTTTACATGTTAATCATATCACATGCATCATATCACATGCATCTTCACATGCATCATATCATATGCATCTTCACATGAATATCACATGCATCTTTACATGTTAATCATATCACATGCATCATATCACATGCATCTTCACATGCATCCTATCACATGCATCTTCACATGCATCATATCACATGCATCGTCACATGCGTCATATTATATGCATCTTCACATGTATCCTATCAAATGCATCTTCACATATATCAGTCTTATTTTAGTAACAGTGGCATAATGGCATAGTGTACCATGTTCAAGATCATCAGACATATAACACATTTAAAAATAGAAAAACATGATATTGGGTTCACTGGTGGTACTTAAAGTCCCAACCTGGTGTGCTTCCCCCCCCCCACCCCCATCTCTAGGCCAGGGGCAGCAGCCACGTGGGCATCACCTCCCTGGCTCTGGCCCCCTGGGACCCTGACACCTTCCTGGTGGGCTCGGAGGGGGGTCTGCTGCTCAAG
>OOFG01060135.1:0-15486 GCA_900323295.1 Molva molva
GTGATGGCAGCCTCCCCCTTACAGTGGGCCCCTTGCTGGACTCTGGAGAGGGGAAAGAGACGAGGCAGGGAGAGGCCCACTCAAACACACACACACACACACACACACACACACCTTCCAAACGACTTGTCTATGTCTATACAGAATTACACAGAGAATAAGTGTTCTCGTAAACACACACACTTATACACACATACAAACTGGACAGGGCCGGACAGAAAACAGACATGTGGCTGAGGTGGGTGCAAATTTACTTAAGCAGAGTCAGTTACATAATTTCCACCCAAAAACGGCCTGTCCGCTCATCCACACCCCCTCACATATTTGTATGATTGGAACATTTGTAAAATAAAAATAAAATAAAAGCAGATTTAAAAAAACTTTTGAAATATTTTTTTCATGTGAAACAGTTACATTTTAATTCCACTAAACAATATGTTTTTCAAATAATGATAAGAGTGGTTATGTGTGGACTAAAAATCAGCTGTTAAAAACAAATATTTGTCATTTGTATGGTACAAGAGGGCCTCATTCTGCATGACTTTGTTTCCACACATCAAACATTACCTGAATTGTTTGCCCAGGGAACCATCAACCATGACATGGAAATGCAAGACCCACGGTTATAAGTGGGAATTTAACACTTCATTAGCCCCAAAGCACTGAACATATTCCGCAAATGGCGTACATACGGATGGAACTACATACAACAGGCCAATACAGTAACATACAGCGGCCTCTTTCTATAGGGTAACATGCTAGCGGAAGCAACCAATTACTACCGTCACAAAAGGGGGAGTCAGAGTGATTGTATAGGAGACGTAATGGACTGTACCATTGGTACCACACTGCTCCGTAAACAACCTGCCATTGTGTCAGACTCTAGTCCCATTTTGAATCCTCCACTGCAGATCCACAACCAGTTTACAAATTCTGCTGTTTTGGTGCAGTTAGTAAACTTAAAAAATATATATAAAATGAGGCAAATAATACTTGAGATGTTTACAAGCATCTTGTCTGACCTAAACATAATCATATTTCTGTTCCTAATTTAGCTAGATCAATTTCCTGTGGTCAATTGTTGGTTATCTAGCTTACATAAGTTGACAAGCTGAGAACAATTTTGCACAAATTCCTATTTTCCTTCTTCCCCGAAAGAAGGTGAGATATTTAAAATACATTTCTGATAAAATGATAAAATGAGAAAAGGTCGGCAATCCGTTTATGGATTGGAAGTCAAAGATGTTGAAATCCTCAACTGACAGCACAGTTCCACGTGTACGTCTTATTTCCACGCAATAATGAAAATACAAATTGCTTTGAAAGTGCACTTTCGTAGCTGATTTGTTAATAAACAGACAAAAGTGTTATCTTCTCGGCTTAAATCACTAATTGCTTCTGGTGAATAGATTGTGCGAGATAAACACCTTTTACACATAATTCCGTAATCCTGAATTCATAAAGGCATTATATGACTTATATTAACATTTGTATTGTTTGAATAAAACTGCTGAAACCCTGGCTTAGTTTAAGGTAATATCAAAAATGTATTTTAGATACAATGCCGACATAGCCTGGAAAAAAGCCATTAGTACGCTACGTATCAACAACAACAACAACCCAGACTCTACGTATCAACAACAAAACTACAATTTCAAGTTGGACAATAGCAATTCGTTCTGGCAGTCAGTTCTTTAGGAATTAAAGTAACCAAACTATATTTGTTTGACTTTTTCAAGAACATTAAGATTTCAAGAAACCTCAACCTTTCCAACTTAAATTATAGATTGCTCACTGTGATGGTGGTTAACATGTACAATTGATCAGTTTATCAATCAATCAAAACAAATATTATGTACATGTATTGCCAGTGAACGGCTATCCAACAGATTCGGTTCAAGGCAAAATAAATGTAGTTATATACATTGTTAATTAGCCCTGATGTTCACAATTAACATTAAGCACATTATAAAATAACAGAATAGACAAGGTATGTAGGTACAATCACATGCATTACATAAAATAGAAACAAAGACTTACCTGAGGTTGTTGCATGCCCTTGTATCCAAAGTAAGACTTGAAACCTTTCTTCTACAGTTTATTCCGAGTTGTTAATCCTGTTTAGTACAAAAGCAAACGGTATGTCGCAAGTCACTGAGAGGGCCTTTAGCCTTCTACTTAAACTGTCGTTGCTGTTTATACAACACCAACAATCTCGATACAAACAACCCAAACACCTGATAGAACAAGAGTTTACCAAATAATAGACCCATCGCATCGCTTCTTCCGACTCATTTTAGTGCCGTAGCGCCAGATTGACCCAACCACGCGTATTGTTTTGAGCAGCAGAAATACTACTTTCACATTCCTTCTGTGCATGCGAGTTTCATACCTCAGCTCAACTTTTCCCATCCACACCGACTCGCTCTTAATCTCTTTCTCTCGCTCGTCGCCGTCAATCTCTGGCAAAGTAATCCCCCTCCACCTCCATGTTGTGTGTTCCGTTATAGCAAGATCAGGTAAGTGTTAAGACTGCGTTGTATAAAACTCGGAATTGAGAACACGTCAAACTCGCACGCCCTTCCGACGCGTCCAAATGTTGGCTCGCAAAAACGATAGCTTGCGTGGCTAGCTGGCTGGTTAACCCTAAAACAGGCTATCAAGTTGAAGCACCTCATTCACTGTTTTCATGCCACATGCGTCGAAATTGCGGGGTATGTATTAACGGGGGAAATTAAAAGAGGTACGACCAGCAGTTACATACATGCACAACGTAAAATAAGATAATTATATTACCGATAGTCTGACGAGAAATATTCCTTCTTCAGACCCTAAATAGATGGCCATTACTTTTTGTTATGCCCCGCCCCTGTTCTGGACCTCTACGGGAAAGGGGGATTTCCCCCAGCCCCTGCATTAACCAATCAACGGCGGAATCGGTGTGTATCCCGTGTTTTGGTTGGTGACATTTCATACCAGGATGGCTACGCTTGGTCAAATCCAATGCTCGTAACATGTGGAGCGGCTCCCCCTCCCCCAAAACAGGGGTGTGTCATGACGTCAGAGGGAACGAAGAGGTAAACAACTTTGACCGCGTGAGGTTTAAAGCAACATTGTTTCATTCGGTATTCTGGTTTATAGATTCATGGACGACGTGGTAGTGTATAGCATTGTGGCGGTCGCACGTAAAGGCATAGGTTGAGAAATGACGCAGTTTGGAGCTCCGATTGGTTATAGGCTTCAGTTTCTGTAGTAGCACATAGCTGTGTCTTTGTTTTACGGCCACGTTGTAAGAGACTCCGTTCTAAATAAATTACACAAACGCATATATGTATCGCCGTTGATAATACACAGCAGACCAAATACATATTACACCGCAATACGCCACTCTTCAATTATATTACATGTTTTTTCGATGATCCTTGAAAACCTTGTGCAAGAGCGTGCAATGAAGCGTGTGATTTTGAGGGGTGTGTCCACTCTGCAGTACAGTTGTAGGATGTAGACAGCAATGCTGCTGCTGCATGGCGTGGTTGCCATAGATTTGCAATGCATATGAGATACACCAGAGAATACCCTCGAAAGCAGGACAATTGCACAGCAGTCACATTCTGATTTGACATTCTATCTAGCTGGGAACCAAATCATTAAAACGACTGGAATTCAATATCGCCTCACATTCCGCGTGAATTGTTTGTTCTTGTTTACGTATTTGTTCGCGGTTCGCGTAAAAAAAAAAAAAAACTGCGCGGTGACGGTGGGTCTATGTAGGCCTATGTGTTGTTGAAGGGGCTAAGGGGGAGCTAGGTGAAGGTCAGGTGCGCGTGGGCCCCTTCAGGGTCCGCACATTCTCCGTCAATCAGGAACTAGTAAGCCTACTTACTGGTGCCAAGTATGCTACAGAATGCCAGGTCACCACAAGCATTTTACTGGATACGGAAAAGTCTAGGAAGGAATTTAAACCTGGACCTTGTATATTTTACTTGGCAGAATGCACCTATGATTTAGTAATACATCGAAATAGGCAATCTATATAGTTTAAAAACAACGAGGCACGTGCATGCGTTTTAATCCCTGTTTAAAAAATGACGTGCGATTATTTTCTTCCACGCAAAAACAACAACAGCAACCCCTGATGCTGTCTCCTGTCAGAGAGGCACTTGAGCCATGTTGCTTTTCTTGATCAAATGCATATCAGCTGTTTTGCAGTCTCATCAGACCTCCACTTATCCCCTGCATTGATCCGGCAGTCAGCACATCGCTAGGGTAGTGTGCTCTTCACTGATCCCATCCACCCTCTGTGCCTGTACACTGCCACAACACCTACCACCTACGTTTACATATAGCGATATCTGCACTAACCAGCACGATAGACACATTCTAACAAACCATTTGACACAGGATAAAGGTCCTACTGCTCTATGTATTTGCAATGATTGCTTACCAACAAAGGTTCTACATCTATATAATATACATGTATAATATACATGATGTACATGATTATTATTGTTCTACACGTCACCTTGTTTATATCACGTTTTGCATCGTACCTTGACCCGAGGACTCGGTCTGCCCGTCCTATATGCGGTGGATGTATGTGGCTGGAGAAGTAGGGTTTTTGGGTGTTAAGTGGATGGTTTGATCCTCGGCCTGTGGCTTGGGCAGTCTCAAGGCTGGCACCAACGCGGGATCAAGCTGATCCCGCGTCGTTAATGGAGATTTATGTGGCCCCACAACACCCTTGTCTGCATGTAGGTTATGCCACTGTCCTCACATGCTCCTGCTAACCCCTTTATCTTCTGTTTATTAGTTTTACTTTGCAGTCTGATTAATAGGCCCTGTGGCATGATATGTAGGTTCATAGGCTCTGATCATTATATATGCCCTACTTAACGGAAAAAAAACAGGGTTGAATGATTCAAAGAGCCAAGTGTCTGCTATCAGCTTGCAGGAAGGGCCGGGATCCTAAATTAGAATAACTTTCAGATCTAAAATTAAACCAAACCCGTCTTTGTGGCACTGCAAAATACATCAGGCTATAAATAACCTCATGGTACATCATGACAAGCAGATCTAGGCAGTGCCCAGCTCGACATGTATGCACATGACATCACACATTAGAAATATGTGGATTCCATCTATCTGGTTTGAATCATATGGTAGCAACTTAAAGGGCGATTGAAGTGTGTCAAGCAGGGAACATTTCCAGGGGAACATATTGTACCGAGTATCATAAAAAAGAATAGTGAGGAATAGCACAATTCAAAGGGCCTACAAGTTAAAAACAAAAAGGTTTCAACTATTTCAACTATTTCCCCAGTTTCTTTTTGGTGTGAAATTGTTTTTCACATCAAGGCTTTTGTGAGATTCCGAAAACATGTTGGAATGACAATAATGGTATGGGCATAATAAAAGCAGATTTGAACAAAGTAGATGCCGTTCAGATATGTGTGAAGCGTAGACAAAGATACCAGGCAAGAAACATGCAAATGCAGAAAACATGATTTCAAAAACAGTCAATGTGGTTAATCTGCAGCTGCTGCCTCATGAAAAAAGAAAGGAAAACCTTTATGGAGCTCCAAACATTCTGTGTTCAAACTGGCATCCATCAGCATTTACGACCCCCAGTTACCAGAGCAATGAAAGTGGATCACATGGTTTTCTCAAAAGCAGAATTTTAAGCATAAAAAAACCCCTGCTGTCTCTGATTGCAATTGCTTACCTTTTCTATGTAGCAAAGACAACATAATGCTCCCAATCAGTATTACAAGTAATCAACGTTCGCCATTCACGTCTCGGCCCATCCTTTTGGGCAGCAATGTTCGGTTATAATCTCTTGGGTGTTGTTGAGTCTGATCTGGAGTCTTTCTGATATATCTCTATTCAAAGAGATGTTGATGTGAGGCAAGCTGACATTGTTGAAATACCTTTGGGTTATCCATAATTTATGAGTTTACCAGTTGTTCAACTATATTTGCGCATAGACCTGCCTGGTTACAGATATCGTATCCACAGATAGGCCTACTTCTGCTACTCTAAACACGGTTTACATGCTACCCTCAGTGATGATTAACGTTCAGGTAAACATACATACCTTCTGTGTAATTAAAGTGAAATTAAAGTTTACCAACTTTACTTATTCCGTACATTCTGAAAGAAAAACTTTTGTTTAATGGGTTTTTATTTTAACAGTTAAAATAAAAAAGTCAAAGAATATATGTTTTCTTTCATAATTTACTCAAGAAAGCGTGAGGGTGCCAAGAGAAGATAGAGCCAAGACAATTGCTCTTCCTGCCTATCCTCATAGCGTACCCTCAGTCAATAGTGCCCTCTTGTGGCGGAATGAGTAAAAGCATTGCCGCTCATAGTCCATCACTTTCACGTCTTTCCCATGTATACCTACTGCAAATATGAGGTTTTAAAATGTTTTCGATGTTTTGTTAAAATGGCTGAAATAGGCCTAAATAAATCCATATTTTTTGTAACAGAAAAGAAAACTAGAAATGTTGTCAGATCTGTTACCTAACCTCAAGCAGTTTTCTCACCATCTACTGGCCATGTGATTGATTACACTATGAACCAAACTAAAACTGTAAGGCTTGCAGGAAGGAGGAGATCCACAAGCGTTTGATGTAGATACATTTATATCCGCACTAAAATATCTGTCGAATAATATCCAGTATGTTGTATCATCCCGGAACCGAGCAACAAACAACGTACCACCATTAGCGTTAAGGTTACACCGAAAGAGAAGGCTAATGGGATTAAGTGTGATTACGACAGCTAGCGTTAGCTCGTTAGAGGTAACAACCGTAAAATAACGTCGTCAAAACGGCAATATCGTACCGCCGGTTTAATATGCTCGTCGTTTGCGTTTTAATAGCAACAATCGTCGGGGTTTACCTTTAGATAATATGAAAACGATAAAAATGATCTCACAATCCTTATATTCCATTGTGCGACAAAATGGCTGTGTTGGTCCCATGGTGTAATGGTTAGCACTCTGGACTTTGAATCCAGCGATCCGAGTTCAAATCTCGGTGGGACCTCGTCCTTTTGAGAGTTTTTGGTGCACCTCCATTTACATAATTTATAACATTTAGGCTGCACACATGCACCGGTAAAATCGGTATTTAACTTCCTTTAAAGGTAGTCCCATCATATTTAGAGTATCTTACCATTGAGGCATTTGAGGATACATCTACAGTCAAAAGAGTAGGCCTACATATTATTTGGGCAATAAGATGAACAAATGATGGAAGATCTGTAATTGTTGGAAAAATGAAACCAACAAAATACTTAAGTCCATATATAAGTGCAGAAGATGTTTCATGAGGTTACTAAATTCAATATATAAGTCCCTCAATGTAATTAGTGTATGTTTATGTATATGTATATGTGTGCATGTACATATATATATATACATATCCTAGTCTCTGGACTCTGGCCTCTCACCTATTGGCAGGCTCACCCGACCCCTCTGGCGCCGTGGTTGTCTGACTCAGTGCATGCTGACAGAACCACCCTATGGGCGGTGGAAAGAGCATGGTGTGAATCCTCCCTGTCTACAGCTAAAATCTCAAATGCAATATTCCTTCTCCAAACCCCCAAAACCTTTTTGTATCTGGTCCACCCTCCTCCATCCCCCCACTCCCCCACCTACCTTCTACCGGGCCATTTTGTTAACTACTTTGTAAAAAAGATGGATGACATGCTTCTAAATTCCGCACCCACTTGCTGTCACCACCTAATCTTACATCCTTTTCACCACTCTCTCCCCATGAGATACTGTCCCTGGTCACTTCCCACTGCCCAACAACCTGCCCTCTCGTCCCCATCCCCTCTCACCTTTCTCAGTCTCGTGCTCCCATCCTCCTTCCTTTCCTCACCCATCTCATTACCACCTCTTTGACTACTAGTTGTTTTCCAAACACTCTTAAAGCAGCAAGAGTGAACGCTCTTTGATAGAAAACCACACTCAACCCATCTGATGTAAAGAATTACCCAATTCTTTCCATCTGCATACCTCCACCAGACCAACCTTCTGGACCTTCACCGGTCTGAATTCAAGGCTGGGCACTCACATGAGATTGCCACTCCCACTACTGGGGTCCTTCAGGGTTCTGTCCTGGGTCCCATCCTCTCTCTTCTCTCTGTACACCAAGTCACTGGGTTCAGTCATTCATTCACATGGCCTTTACTACCACAACTATACAGATGACACACAACTAATTTGGTATTTTTCACAGTCTGAAACCCAAGTAGCAGCATGAATGTGCCATTCTTCCTCCGAGCTCATCCATAATGCGGTAGCCCGCATTGTGGATGAGTTCTTCCACTCTACACCACTCCTCCGCAGCCTGCACTGGCTACCAGTGGCTGTTCGAATCCGATTAAAGTCACAGGTACTTGCCTACCATGCTGTGAACGGCTCAGGCCCATCATACATCCAGGACATGGTCAAACCGTACGCCCCAGCCCGTCCACCATGCTCCATGACTGGCTTGTTACTCCCTGACTACGTGGTTACCCCAGTAGCATATCAACAAAATCTTGATTGTTTGCTGTCGTGGCTCCGCGATGATGGAACGAGCTCCCCACTGACGTCAGGACAGCTGAAACCCTACCCATCTTCCGCTGGGCGCTGAAAACTAATCTGTTCAGATTGCATCTTGGCCCATAAAAAAAAGAAGAAAAAAATCTCTATCTCTTGCTTATATATTGCAGCGCTGAAAGCAGTTTGCTTATTTGATGAATTTATTTACTCAAATGATTCTTGCACTAAGGTTATATCTTAATCATTGAATGCTTAAGATAAATTTAAAAAAAGCATCAGCTTGATAAATGTAATGTTATTATATTTTCTCTACTTTTAGTTAAACAGGTTTCAGTCATTTTTGTATCTAATTAGGGGGGTCACCCATGCAGAGATGCAAGTCAACAGACATATACATGGAATATGCTCTGCCGTCTCCTGTTTTGTGACTTTGGATTCAGTGAATCCACTTTCTAATCGGGAACCACCTGGAGACTTACAGAAACCATATATAGAAACACACAGTACGCTGTGTTAAACAGTCTCCGGCAGCACTCCAGACATGGGCTCACCAGGCTGGAGTGGACTGGACATGGCACCAACCAACAGAGTGGGCCAGGGAAGATGACCTGTTGGCCGACCTCCAAGGCTGCGGTTGGCATCTCTTCATCTTTCAGCTGAGCTTTTTGATTAGATAAGGGATCATCCCTAGTGGATATGGATATCTGAGACTTGATTAATAACACTGTACGAATCCCAGGATGACTGAATGAATGAATGCAGGTGTTACAGCAGCAAAGATTTAACACATCATTAAATTGGAGATGGATGCCTTTCGAGCCAGTTTAAAATAAATATGATGAAATGCAGTTGAGCACGAGTTTCATAATACTATGAAGAGTAATTACTTTTGACTTACTGATCATGAGGGCCATTTTGCATCTTGTGAATTGAGTACCGAACGAGATAAAAAATGGAGTGTTTCTAAAAATAGACAAAGGCCTACTCTAATATTGACGGAGCTCTTAGATAGCTCTATAGTATTGGATGAGTAAAACAGAAAGTTACATACAATTTAAAAAAAAAAAATCAATGTGTATTTTTGGAAGTAAATCAATAAGGAACAATACACAAATATTTGATAAAAACGGTTTTGTTTTATTAGTATAAGCAAATCGTTGGAAACATTGTTTTATTCTCCACACTGTATAGAGGGCTTTAAAATATATTAGTTCTGTTATTAAACTTTTATTATAACATGTTATGAAAATGATTGCAGCCACACAATGTGCTGCCTTCATATATAAAACACACTGAAAATGCACACAGGTAATAAACACGCCAGGACCAGCAAAAAAGTCTTTGGCTTTAGGTTCTTGGTCCTTTCTTCTTAAAAAGACCAAACTGTACATATGCTATATATGATGGTTGTTATATCAGGATGACCTGTACAACAATGTTAAGGTACCAACATGTCGTGTCACCCAGTCTGTCTGGTTAAACAGGGACCCTCAGACCACTTCGTATTCTACCAGTCAGAATATTCTAGAAGCGCAAAAGGATAACTTTGAAATATTGATGGGGAAAGTTTGAAGCAACGACAGTGATTATTGCAGTTAACTTATTTTAACTTGAATACTTCAGATTTTATGGTGTCATTAAATGTATGTCAGAGATCATGAAATCAGTACAATATAGGCAAGGACATAGCTTTGGCTTCAGATTTGGTAGGGACGCATTCCTGCAAAAATATTTCCAGAAATCTTAGCCAAACACAGTTTTTGGGGTAAGCTACTAGGGAATCAGATGATCTCTGAACACCATTATTTATCAACCCGCACAGCCTGCAGGTGTGCCTTCAACCCAAATCATTTGACTTATTTATGGCATTATATACAATATTATTTACACAACACAATTATTCCACAACCATAGTATCTTTTTATGAACATGTTTTGTCACTTTATAGCTTACGTTTGAAAAACTAGCATTTGACAGTAATTGAAATGCAGGGTAATCTAATAATAGCTCAACTTGTCAGTTGATACTTGTCTTTCATAATGTATAACTATAGTAACAGAGTCAGACTGGAACTGAGAAGCTGCCCCATACATTTCCTAAATACATATAATTTAACGTTTTACTACCCACTAACCCACTCACTGCTTGCGTTCATGCCTACAGATTGAAACAACAAAGAGTAAGCCCAGACTCCATCTGGGCTTACTCTCTCTCTGCCAATTCTTCACTGATAAGGAAAGACAAGTGTTGACTGACAAATAATGAGAAATATTATTTTCAATAAAAGGTTTCTGTGCCGATGGAAGCACTCTAGACTCTGGCCTGAGCCCATTACGAGGCACTCCGACGGACAGGCTGTCCGGGGAGGGAACGAGATGGGGCAGATTTTTGAACGGTTATTGAAGATCCAATGACTAGAGAGAGCCAATAGTAGTAAAAGACTACTTGAAGTAGTCTTTTAGCAGTAAAAGACTTAAAGGGATTGTGACTTCCGCTTACTTTATATGTATGTTTTACCCCACAAAATATATATTTTTGTATCGCAAAAGCAATTTGCTACATCCCAACTATTTGCTACAATAATTTGTACATAATTCTTATTGTTTTATACCTAGCAGTACAGTACCTTGCATTGTATTGCCTCCAAAAAGAACAACAAACCAAAAAACAAACAACAAATAAACAAAAAAAAAACAATTTACGATTGAATAAACTATTTAATATTTATAAAATGAGTTGTTTATCATTATTTGACTCGTACAGTCAAACAACTTTTTTTTGAAGATTTGTATCTGTCTGAAATTGGATTGTTGTGCAGACACCTGCATCCAGCCTGTGGAATAACGGTGTTGTAACTCCGACAGGTAATTATGTTTCAATTTGTGATTTTTTGAATAACAAACCTTCCAAAGGTATTTAACATCAAAAACTTGTCTGAGCCACAGACGTTAAGTGTGTAAGGTCCGCAATGTGAGATTAAATTAATCCTTTGGTACATGACAATAAAAAAATAAGTATTAGAAGAAGAATAAAAATAAAATGTAGCATTCCAGAATAAAAAAAAAACTCTACAAAAATGTCTATACAAGTTTTGTCACTACTTCTGCTACTATTTGAAACCATTCATCTATGACTGACTACACTGTAAATTTGGTATTCTGTAAAAAATCTAAATAATAATACCCAAAATGACTCACTCAAGCTCAACTAAGCTGCTGGTATAAGTTTCCAAAACATAAACACACATGCACACACACACGCGCACACACGCTAACACACACACACACACATATATCCACTCACACACACCTCATTCAGAAGTACTCTTGTTTATATGTAGAAATCTTTCGATGTTCTTATGAGTCCTGTGTGTTTAAACTCATCTCATCTGCGAAGCTGTGGGCCCAGCATGACTTTATTAATAAAGTTGACGATGGCGACCGCAGGCTGCTCTGGGTCGATCTCGGCAAACAGGTGACACACGTTCTCAGTTGTACTTCCTGTCCGCCGCGCCACAAAGCCAAATATCCTACAGGAAGAGCGATGGGATTGGTTATAAGAAGAGGCTTATTGTTATTGTTTTGGATAATAACAACAACAACAATAAAAAAATCATTCAGAATTACAGACAAATATATTGTATGTTGATAATTTGCCATGCAATTATCGCACATATTTAGCATAAAGCAACACAGACTAACATACAAACAGTGAACACACAACCAACAACACAATAGACCCAAGCACTTACTTGCTTGATGTGCTATTAGAGTTAGTCCACCTGAAGCACAGGGTACACAAATAGAGACGGAGACAAAAGCTTAGGACAATCTCTTTGACCAAATTCATCGCTTGGTCAAACCATTACAACAGCCAAAAATAAAGTCTACGGACAAAGTCACGAGAACAAAAACACAAAGAACATTCAAGGTAGAGTTGGGCAATATTTGTATCTAGTTTTGCTAACTGTATACCTTATATTGATAATGTATCAATATGTTACCATTATGTATTTACCATTATCACTGATCAGATCTCAATATTGTCATTATATCCGTATATTGCCCAACTCTAGTTTAATGTCTACTAGCTTAGCAGCTGACAAGGCTAAACAATTATAATAAATAAGAACGTTCAAGCAGATGACAGCTGGCAACAGTCCAGTCATAAGATACCATTTCAATTGTTCTAATAATAACACAACCCACCTCTGGTCTTTTGGGTCTAAACTGCTGAACGTCACACTGTTGATTGGGTAGTGTCTTCTGAAAAATAGCCTGGGTAGACGAAACAGTACAGTAGAAATAGTTCTCAGAATAGGTCATAATATGATTTAAAAACATTTGCACAGCTGTAAAAAAAAAAAATAATGTTTCAGTGTATGTACAGAAGAAAGATAAAAAGGGAGAAATCAGTTACATCTTTAATGCATATTCATAGTCTGTGGTCTCTGTGGAGTAAACAAATTGATGTGAAATAGAACTCACTCCGTGGCAACGGCCCACTGGAGAACATAGACTTAGCTGTTTAAAGTATGCAGTTGAAATGTCTGCTCCTAAGAACCAATTGATCACTACTTTCTCTGAAAAAGTAGCATTACTTAACAAGCTCATTGTCCTGTTTAAACTAAATGTAAAACTATATCATTGTAAACAAATTTGGGCCAAGGTAAAATACCTGGGCCGAATTGGGGTTCGAACCCAGTACCGTTCAACACCCCAACCACCAGACCATCCTGACCTCACTGCAGTCACTGAGATGTACCTTCGCTTGCTGTCCGTCAGAGTGATGCCCTGCATGGACACTTTGAAGTGGACCACAGTGGCCGTGGGACGCGGACTCAGGGCCAGGGTGCATTTTGTTGCCTTGGAGATGGCCTGAGGCCCTGTCAGTGATTCGGTTTCCACGGAGTTCAGATACAATACATTACATGCTGGGAGGAGATGGAAGACGAGGAACAACGGACATAGTGTTACAATAGTTTAATAAATGTCATTTATTTGTTGTAAGTTGGACAGTTGTCTGCTGATCTCAAGCAAATACTGCAGCTCTTGCTCATGCTTTATCTAAATACTACCATGGACAACAATACACTTGGATTGTCTTGATAAAGCGTGGTTAGATTGTTACGCTACCTGCTCCTTGCTTGAGGAGATTTGCCGCTGTGCTTGTGTTGGTGACACTTTGTATCTCCTGGAGCTCTCCAACCAGATCTAGAACATCACATTCATATGATTACATCTCCGTGGTGTAACTTCATATATTACACACACACAATGTTGGAACAGCATTAGAGATAACATTAGAGATACCAAAAATCCCGCTGTACATTCAGTATATTGAGCGCTGAGAGCTTAGACGGATTAATTCGGCTAATGAAATAACTCAACTGTAAGCAATACTCAAATGATTGAACCGATCTTCAGTCCTGCTGCTATGTATAGACATAACGATACAACAGATTATTTACCTTTGTCCGGGACGAGCAGGGCGCAGGGCAGGGAGATGGGAGTGATTGAATGCTGGTACACAAGTGCAGACAAACTTCCTGGAAGAACGAGAGATACGAAAGAAAAGATGACATAATCAAAAGAAATCCCGATCGTCAATCGTGTAACTGGGCTGAGCATGTCAAGCGTATCACCGGATATCATATCACAGGATATCAGCCCTCCACCCCCAGTGCTACGAACCGAAGTACGACTCGTTCTGACAGCCCTTGATCTTCACGCCCCGCGGGCCCGTCTCGATCAGGAAGTGTCTCACCAGCTGCTCCAGCGGATCTCCTGCCGCACAGAGAGGAGTCTTGAAAATCGGTTCTTTACTCATGCATACAGACTTAGAAGTTGTGTTGGGATTTGTGCGCGCTGTATCAAATCCAGAACATCAATGTCTGCATGATTAAGCCAAAACTTTGACTTTCTATTTTTTGGTTTAATATTATATGAAATATGAAATATGAAAAAACCCTCTGTAGTATGTGTTCAACTGAGTAGTTCATTCATGTTGTTTATTATCGAATTATTTGACAAAATATAACTTCATTTCCTGTCTGCGATTAATAAAGTATCTTCTGTTTTGATCTAATCTTAAGAGCTACGCCAAAAAGCAGACCTGTCCAGCTACGTTAATCATAGTATATAACACATATCCTAGTCATAACACACCTTTGCTGGCGTTTAGGTTGGCATTCAGGGGAGGAGTGGTGACCTTGAGGGCCAGACCATAGGCCCCCTGGAAGGAGTTACTGTCTCTGATGAGAAAGGCCCCGGGCTCCTTGTCCTTCAACACTGCTATAGCTACAGGAGAAGAAGAAGAAGAAGGTACGTTAGAGTATCTCCGAAGGACGAAAGCAAGGATAATTTAAGGCAGAGCTTGGCGTTCAAAGGCCAATATTAACATTTCTTATGGATTACAAAAGAGAGAAAATGACCATGAAAGTACGAGTGCTGTGAAAGTGCACCTGCATCTATCCCATACCTTGATCCCTGGAGATGCCCGGTTTGTACCAGTACTTGGAGCTGTCTTGGACGAACTTGGCGTTGACCTTGGTGTCCGCTTCCTCCCTACAGCCGGACTGAGCGGACCCTCGCCGTCCCGGGGGGGGGGGCTCGGCCACGGAGGGGGAGAAGGTGACGTGATGCTGGCCGGACGACGACGACGAGACGGTGGAGGAGGAGGTGGAGGAGATGGAGGAGGAGGAAGGTGCTGACGCCGCCCTGAGCAGCGAGCTGTGACCGTTGAGCGCCAGGGGAGAGGAGGAGAAGCGCTTCTTCTCGGGGAGCGGGGGCTGAGGCGCGGGGATGGTGACGGCGGTGTACCCCGTGTACGGCACGCGGGGCACGTTGAGCAGCGGGTAGTAGTACGACGCCAAGGGAAAGGTGGGAGTGCTGTAGCCGTCGGGCACCGGCGACGGGGGTTTGGTCGGG
>OOFG01060138.1:7570-41626 GCA_900323295.1 Molva molva
CTTTGACGCACACCGGATGCAGGGTGTGAGCAGAGTGGTTGTTATTTTGACACACACCGGATGCAGGGTGTGAGCAGGGTGGTTGTTTGCCCTTTGATTGGGTTTTTTCCCAGATATGTATTTCTTCACGTTTGAGGCTAACAATGTCTCTGTTATATCTTTAAAATCGACAACTTTGTTTTATGACTCCCCTTACCTGTTGCAACACTACTTGGAACACCAGGAAGGTCAACCCCCGTAACCTCCCTGTTAACGTCATTATGATTTAAATGTTTCAACTCAACATTCTTTCAAGACTCCATTTTACAAACATACACTTTGTTATCCCCAGGTGGGGAGCATAAATCACTGATTCATTACTAATTAGGTCAGAGGTCACGCAACCCCAAAACCAGACCAGGTCAAAAGGTCAAATCCGCCAGATACAGGGTCATAAATCATAGGTCATTAACTCTTGACACCAAGGACGTTAATCACTTTATATATTTTTTACACAAGTAATATTCTTATTCTCTCTCATGATACGGAGGAATTCCCAACACTTTCGTCTGCTTGGCAATATCCGGTGCCAAAAGTTAACTGTTTCCTGCGCAAACGTATGTTTTGATTGACTAAAAGAAACCTGGCTTCTGATTAGTGGATACATATTTGGGGATTTTTTTCTCCGTAGTCGTGGAAAACAGGGCCAAAAAGATTTGTCTCCACAGCAGTTTGTATCCACAAGATGCGATCGACAAATGCGCGAAAGCAGATCCGCTAATTATTTGTAATTGTAAAATGTAAATATGTGTAAGTAATATTGACTAAATTCACTCCATTCTTGAAACACTGTCAAAAACACAAACATGTAGTATCATCATTCGATGGTAAGCTGTTGAAGATCATGGCTGCAATGCATTCTGTCTTTCGGCTTCTCACCTAAGAGTGGAAAACAAATTGCTGTGACAAGCAGCAGTGAACTCGACGTTTAGGAAAAGGTCTACATTAATAAGTTCCTAATTTTAGCGGGTTAGAAATGTAGGTATTAGGTTAGAGATGGTTAAGTTTAGGAAATAGGTCAGCTATGGTTAAGTTTAGGGTTAGGGTATGTTTAGGTATTAGGTAAGAGATGGTGAAGTTTAGGTGGACTTTTATGTTATTGTTTTTTTTATTAGGTTAGCCGCTTGTTGTGTCTCATGGGTTTTACTAATGAGATTCATCGTCATCCGAGAAAAAATAGTAGGACAAGGTTAATAGATGGACTACAGTCAGGGGTCCGAACCGCAGACAAGCTTTAACATTCCTGTTCTGTATAGTTGCACGATTTACACAAGTATGTGGCATTTACAATGGCAGGAATGCCAAACCTAAGAGCGCAGTTATTGATATCGCCCTCATGTTAGTTTCAAAAGGTTTTGCATGATTTCAGCATCAGTCTCATGTTGTTAGCTAGCATATGAGAGCCAATCCAGTTTGGGTGAAGACCATCATGCCTAAATAACATGGGGCTGTGCAGAAATGTAGTGAAATTGTCCACAAAAGGAATTCCCAATGATCTGCAGGAGCAACAAGGTGTACGGGTAGCGGTAGGCAAGGCTGTGGGGACCAGGTGTTAGCTGTTTTTTCTGTTAGTAAACAATAACGTTCTTTTGTAGGCAGGGCTTAGGGTAGAGGCAGAAGATTCACTGAAGACGTAGCAAAGGCCGGCTATTCGTTTTTTTTTTTATAAAATATATCTGAATATCTATAGTGTTGAAACGTGAATTTGAAAGCTTGGTTGGTCTCCTTAGACGGTTTTCTATCCTACCAGTAACTCTGAAGCATTCAATCACTGAAGTGATTGAACGCTGAAAAGAACACTGAAAAATGTAACGCCTCAGACATATTGACAGAAAGTTGCTCATACATGACAAACATTGATGTTTTTGAAACAAAAGGAGTTCTGATACAAATAGGATGACCCAAGCTGTAGAGGTGCAATATTGGTTTATCGCCATTAAATACAATCATATAAGACTTATATTTTCATGAATAGAGCACTCCATGGAGGTGACTAAGAGGTTGCAATGTCCTCTTACTTGTTTGCGGCTAGCTCAACCTCAACACCACGACCATCCTTAAAGAGTTCAATTTATAGCTATTGTACTGAAGAAAGTGTCTGATGTTTAGACACATAATCAAATGAACATCATTACTTTATTTTCTATCCTGTGATTTTTTCCCCCAGTATATCCCCCTTAAAAATGTATAACATGCATGTCTTGATCTCAATCTACATAAGAGATGTAGACACATTGTAATATTATCTATGGGATTGTCTCTGGTCATACTATAACTCTCTTAGCTAAATCGCTACTATAGTTAAGAGTTCCTCCTAGTTCCCCAATTTCTGATAAGGTTGACATGACAAACGTTAGTGACACATCCATACCTACAACAGACAACACTTTATTTCTGGCACTCAACAACAGAGCAAGATGACATAGTTTGGATAGTTGGTTGCTTTGTTTTGCCTCCAGCTAACGCTGTGAGGTAACCATGACGTCGACTGAAAAAGGGTAAATTAGTTCCTGGCCACCCAGGAACTTACTGCGACGATGTATGCAGGTTGTATTTGCAGTGGTTACCCCTGACCAGGTTACCTTTAAGAGACCCGGCGCTTGTCTAGCACAGTACCGCCCGCTAATTTTTCCAACTCACTGCGGTCTTACTGTACAAAAAGTAACAATAAAAAACTGCTAAATAGAGTATATTTTATCCAAACCAATGAATGTGTTGCTCTGGCTTAAGGCTGGACCTGACTGGTGTAATAAAGGATGTGGCAGTATTCTATAGGCAGTCCAGTCTATCAAGGTTTATTACATTATAATAGAAATCATAGTCCCAAATTTCCTATCCGGGATTAATAAAATACTATTTTATCTCATCTTAATCTGTTAAAGGTTCTGAATGTATGATTTGAGCGCTATTATTTATTTGTCATTTGTTAGGAATGGCATAGCCATCCATCAGCTATTCCTTCACTGTTTTGGTTGTTTAGTTTCAAAATCTGGCTTTCTTCTGCTCTCTCTCTTTACAACCCTCAAATCTTACCTAACGCAGCTTTAAGAACTTAACCTAATTAATTAATTTGCACACCACTGCATTTAAACAACAATCTCCAGTCATCAGACTTCTTGGGTTACAAGTACTAGAATCTTCTTAGGCTTTTACCCGCACTGTCCAAAAATAACAAAACCCATTAAGGCAAGTAATCATTGATGTGATCGAAGTTTGCTTTTCCTATTGCATCTGGTACATCGAGTGTTCCTCAGTCACATATTCCCTATATTACCGAGTATCAAGAACAAACTCATGTCCTTAAATCATTAGATAACCATTCGATAACCATCCTTGCAACATCCTTTCCCGTGTCCAGTACAAAGGCATGGCGGAAGCCATTTTTGCAAAGTCTTATGTCTCCACTCGGAAAGTCTTTCTTGATCTCAAGATAATACTGGACAGGGCACCAATGGTCCTGAGCTCCGTAGTAAAATACAAGCTGAAAAAGGAGAAAATGGTTATGTTTTCTAATATTATACCAGTAACATACAGTGTCCCACAAGTTGTAATTCTAGTTAATGGTCATTTTTACTATTTACATTAATACAATTGTTCTGTCTGAAGATACCAGTAATACACTTCCCCACTTCACAAAATATGTACACTTTTAAGTTTAACAAAATATATCTTCCAGTGCTAAAGAAAGTGACTTCAGTACATTTCAATTTTTGAACTGTAAAAAAGTATACCCAATTCACATTAAAAGATTTTGGTTTAGAAACAATACATTTTTATCAATACATATAGAAAATACACTATATGTGTTTATTTAATTTAAGCATGGGGAATGACAACAAACAATACAAATACTGAATAATGCACCTTTATACCTAGCCTCAAACTCAAGTTTTTCAATTAAATAAATTGGCACAGGCATAAAATCTTAAATAATGGGTTTCCCTTACCTTTTTCAAATTGTTTTTAATTGTCAAGTTGTCTCTTTCAAAAACACTTTTCATTTCCTGAGCACCCATGTACATAGCATTGGCTAAAAAAAAAAAGAGAAAATAGATCAATAGAAAAAAGACATTTTTATTTTTCAGCCTTTAACTGTTTTATATTTCCTTAAATAAAATGTCAATTTTGTATTCCATGGGAGTGAACGCCATGTTGTAATAAAACCAACCTGCACAGTCTCCACTGAGCAGTTCAACTGTGGGTGCCACCACGGTACTGTCCAGGGACTGAATGCGGCAAAATGCCAGTTTCACCAGGGCGGTCTTGAGCCTTTCAGGCAGCAGCGAGAGCAGGAAGACTGGCAGGTAGGCCATGTAGCGCATGTGGCACAGGGCAGGTGTCATGATGCGGCCCTGAGGAGTCTGGGCCATGCGCTCGATGGTGGGGAAGAGCATGACAGCCTTAATGACCTGTTACAATTATATCAATGTTATTATTTATGATCGTATATTCCACATATTCTACAGCTATGCAACACTTGCATTTGGTTGAATAAGTACATTCCTCTGAATAGCCCCTGCAGTACATGGTTATAACCAGATTGTTAGGTGCAGGGGTTAGACACCTTGTTCAACAACAACTCAACACTTAAAAAAGGAGCTGAGGATAAAATCAGCAACACCAATTGCTAAATTACCTTCTGTACCTTCTGAGACCCTTTTAATGAAATGGAAACATTGATAGGGATCTCTGGAATTGGAGTGATACAGTTTAAAGTCCAAGTGAGGAATGTATTATTCCTCACTTGCAATTGCAGGAAGGCTTTTATTACCCGTACACTCCTGCAATGTGAAGAATGAGAAGGGAAAACTGGTTTCATGTGTTGATTCTATGGCAGAATTTCAACTAACCTGGAGCTCAGGATTTCTCTTCATCATATCCAAAATGATATAGCAGCCGATGGAGTGACCAAGCAGAACCAAGCTTGTTTCCTTGGGAACATGCTTCCGTAGGAAGGCCAGTTTGTGCTCAATCTGTCCATTAATCCCGAATATGTCCCCCTCTTCGAGGAAAGAGGCATCTACACAAAGAGAAACAAAAGCAAGAATAACATTGTGGAGTGCGTGTGGATGATGGCTGGTTTATGCAGGCTCACCTGGCCAGAGTCAGACTGATTGGACTCTGGGGCTGGGTGAGGCTGCACACCTGTTGAGCAATCAATGTGCACAGGTTAAACCAGCCATCATCACACACACTCAGAGGGAGTTCTCCTGCATGGCAACATGGAGCACCATCATCATGTATCATTGTCTGCAAACCTTACAATACATCGGCTTTCAACAGCACCACCCTGCATCCTTGGTTATGGAGGAGCCCAGAAAAGCAACCTAGGTGGAGTGTGGCAGCCACCTAGGTAGCGTGTATCATGCGCATTGCTACAAACATATCATCTCTTTTTTTTTTAAAGTGTTTTCATCAGCATTTTCATCCCAAAGTTCCAGGCTTTTCCATTTAGATTACCAAATAAACATTTACATACAAGCTGTAAACCCCTTCATAGATGTAAAGAGCTTATTTAGCACTCCACTGGCACAGATGTGCATACTCTGAACAAGGATAAAACGATGTGTGGTACCTTACCTTCAACCATGTCCATGGAGACTGGAGGATTGCAGTGGCCGGCATGGCTCACAGCCCACACTGGATGTCGATAGCCAAAAGAAGCATGAAGAGTCTGCATGAAGGTCTTGTAGAAACCCACTACGCCTGGGTTACCTGGAGGAGTTAGAGGTGGACAACATTCCTAAATGTCTGACCATTGCACTTTAAAAACTGTATGACAGAAATTATTTATAGCAACTCGTCCCTGCATTTGTCCCCTACTGTGCGACATTATGTAATCAAAGAAAAATAAAGGACAAAAATACTCATTTGTATTCCTACAAAAAACCCACATCCACACACACACAGCTAGTAAGAAATGCTGCTTGTTCAGGGTTTACTAAGCATGATTATCTCATGCTTCATTAAGAAATAAATGCATGGAATGCTGGGATTCTATGAAACCTAGGAAGGTCTGAGGCAAGATTTGAAGATGAATTGACGAGTTTAAGAGTACAGTGACTCCAGTAAAGATTTAGGATACCATTTAACACACGGCCCCTTATTGCACCCTCAATTCAATCTTGGAGAATATTTGGAAATGTTAAGATTGCTCAACTATGAAGGACCAAAAGGGACATAATAAAAACTAAATACATGAATAAATGTGTTAAATATATTAATAGTCAAATAATGTAGTTCATGTAACAATTATATATGTATATATATCTCTTTCAGATTTATCACTGATAAATCTGAAAGAGATATAATAAACAGATATAAACAGATAAATTATCAGTTAATTTATTATTTACTTTCATTGTCACATTTTGTTTTACTTGTTTATATATTTCCACATGCATGCATTCCCACATTTTTTTTATTTCTGTAGCCTATTTCTTGGCCAAAGGGAATCCTGAAAGTCAAGAATGGGGAATATCAAGAATTTTGAATGGCAAATAAGGTGGGCAGTTTTGACTTATCACGTGATGCAGTCTACTAATCCCCATTGGTTGATCAGGACAGACTTAAGACAATAAGGCTTCACTAGTCAAACAAAGAGGATGGATCTAAAACCATGAGGTTACGGTAAGGCATGGCATGGTGTGATGGTATTTCCACATGGCACTAGGTGGGGTTGTTAACCCTTCCATACAGTTCGGGTGAATGTTGACCAGTTTTGATGTTTGATGATTCTTTTTGTTGCCAGTAGAAGAGTCTATCTGAAACAGCCATTATTATGATAAATACACCCATAGAAACAGCAAGTAGTCAGACTCAGGACTAGCTTCTTCTGAGAACTCAGCTGGCTGTCTTAATCGTGTGATATGCGTCCTCATCACGGAGAGACAGCTCTTGTCACTATACTTTTTCTATCATAGCATGTAATCATACTGTTTGAATCATCTACAAAAACCGACAACGAAACAACAAGCCAGTACAATCGATATGCACTTTAATAACGATCAACCAATGGGAATTACTAGACTGCATCATGTGATTAGACCGACCCACCCACCTCATTTGAATCGTCTTTTCCATTCCCCATTCTTTACGTTCGCGATTCTTGACTTTGACCTCTGGGATTCTTGACATTTGCCATTCTAGGCTTTCGCGTTTCCCTTTGGGCGAAGAAATAGAGACATGAAAAAAAGCGCCAATACATAAATGTGGAACTAAATAAACAACATTAAAAAAAAGTGATAACAAACATAAATAATAATCATACTGAAATACATTAACAGGACAATAAATACATAAATACATCATGTAACAATAAGAGTTAATAAATGGCATGTCCAAATCTGAATATGGGGCTAACTAACCAGGGATGACAAGAAACAGAACCTTGTGTTCATGGTTCAGGTGAGCAGGGCCACATTTGAGAACCTCTGTGATGGCACCACAGCAATAGATAAAATCAGTCCGTGATTGGTCCCTCGTCTCTGTCACATTGGATTCCATCTCCCACCCTAAAAAAATAAGAGATTGGTTAGTGGTTGATGATGCCATATGAAACATTTGTCACTTAATGTTTTTTCATCAATGTTTTCAGTCCAGTATTTACATACATTAGTATAAATTAATCATTCCAGTATTTACATAAATGAATTGTATAATAGGTGGATAGTAGATTGAAAGGCAATAATGCAAGCTCCGTGACTAATAACATAGTAATAGTCACAATAGACTCAACAGCAGGCCAGTTGTGTAATACTATTTATTACAGAATTTGCTAACGCTACAACAGCAGGTGGGTGACATGGCAAAGTAGACAATCATTAAGTAGAGATGTGAAACACCAAGTTGCTACATCGCTGATAACGATAAGGATGAGGTTACTTACGTTTGTCAAAACGTTACATCGATTTAAATGTGTCCAGCTAATCCAACAATCGCTTCAAGGAGGTTATTTTATACATCCCCCCGAAAACCTGAGTACTTATTTCACATTAGGCTAACAAGCTAATACTAGCAAACAGTAACATTAATGTAAATATATCCATTACAGGTGAGATTTGTATATTTATATGTCATCAAGCAGCAGTCCTAAGTTACTCCTAAAGCCTGATTTGTGAGACTACCATGCAAGCCAAGTACCTTGCCAAACACACAGTTTACCTTGTCAGGTTGTGATTATCTCATTCAAAATCGTGGGGTTAGATATAAAACGTTTGAAGAGGCTTCCTTTCCTGGTTGTTCAGATAGGCCCCTCCCACTCCAACTCCGTAGTCCAGGCGTTCTCATCTCAAAACGGAATCCAAATGAGCGTTATTGGCGAGGGAGAGGGCGGGACTTTCAGTTACATTGGTTTAGCGCCTGAATGTATAATAGTGGCGTGAGGCGAGAGAGAGGATGGACCTCCGCAGCTCAATGGACGAGAACGGAAATTGCGTTGAGGTAGTCCAGGATAACGCTACAATGCAGTATCCTCTCTCGGTCTACTTTTGAATACTGAAGATTCTGAAGATGATTGGTTACTGCCAGTGTTGTAGGGATTTACAATGTATTGTAAAGCCTCACTGCTTTACTCCCTACAGGTTCCGTTTCATTATTTCAGTCACAAATTATTGCGCTGCGTTTTACAGAAATCATAACTCATAACAAATGTTTGCCATCACACTGCCACCGTGCAAGCTCTCTAATAGAAACCGGGTAGGTCTACATCCTAAAAAAAAACTTACTGACGGTACTGCTGCGTTAAATCATTATTTTTTGCCCAAAATCAACGTTATATAGTATTCCAAATATAGCCTATTATTTATTTGCAAAGCACCAGCTAGACATTTGTATTTGAAGGTTCAATTAAATATAATTCCTATCAGTAAAACAAAAAAGCGAGACATTTATATCCCTCCGATGATAATAAAACATAAATATTTGAAATTTCAGCAATCACCACCAGAGGATATCAGTGCATACTTTGAGAGATATATTTAAGCGATCACGAACCAAGGCTGGGCACAAACATACATTTCTTGTTTGATTGCATTATAAAACACCGAAACAAAGAATGCAATTCAACAAACTGCATAACACCTTTATTTTATTGTTTACATTATCATATATAACTCTAATTCAGTTTATATTAATATTTGATTACTATGTGATACAGATAACAAAATCTTTAATTACCTACCCTTAATTATGGTAAACAATGAAAAACGTGTGTTACATCCTAATCCATACAACCTATTTCCATTTATTTAGACTGTTCTGAAATATAAATCATCTGGTTCTAAATATCATCGGCCATTCAGCGAAAGACTTCCAAAGGAAAGGAAGAGGAATATCAATGTCCAACGTTTTATGACTGAACCTAAATGATCCTGTATCCTGTATTACATTTTCCAAAAAAACTAGAAATTCCCCCAATCCTCCATAAATATGTAACTGGAAAATGTTAATAAGGCCCTCAAGATGACTCTTTACACATTCCATACTCATGCCATTATACACTTCCTGAATGTTCAGCTTTGCAAGGTCTTTATACTGAGCTAGGTGTTTCTTTGCATCTTCAATATGTTGTTTTGAAGATTTCAATGTGTTTTTCCCTTCTGCATAGATCCCATCCATTTGGGAGGCCAACTCTGGGTTTTCAGCTCTGAGGGAAGCAATGAGCTCTTTTGCCTTGTTGATACACATCTGCAAGACAACACTAATGCTCTGGAATAGCTTTTCCAAAGACATCTCCCTCCAGATTTGAACCGCCTGCGCTTTCCGTTCAAGCAGGGATTTCCAAGCAGACATTAGTTCTTCCGGGATCTCTTGTCCATTAACAACAATATCAGTTCCGGGTATTGTAAACTCTATTCCTCTAATGTTACTAGTTACAGTGTTCCAAATGGTGTTCATGAGCCTTGAAAACCGTTTTATGGCTCTGTCAATTCCCATTGAAATAGAGCGGCGGGCCTGCAGGTAGATCTCCAGACCTGTCTGCTTCTCATCAGATCCAGGCAGAGATAACTTGATGTTACGCAAGAAGGCATTCAAAGTATCTTCAACAACCCGCTCACCATATTTGCTTAATTGTCCAATTTTGTCAGAAATGTCCGTATTGATGGTCATTAGGAGGTCAAAAACCTGCTTGTACTTTGTTTGAGAGCTAAGCTGATCAATTAATTCCTGCAGTGCATTGACAGACTCAGCAACGTCCTTGTGAGCTTGTTCAATGGCTTTAGTGAGTGTGTTCCTCAACTTTATTCCACCACGATTAAGGTCAATACCAAAGTGGGCAGTGTGGTATTTATTAATGAACTTGAGCACTGCTTCAGTAATGGCAGGCAATCTATCCTTTAAGCCTTCAATAAAATCATTAAGGAATCCTATGTTCCAAGAGGTCTGCATGCTTAGCTTTTCTGAGTTTTTAAGAGTGGCTTTGACACTCAGAATATCAATATCCTTCCCAGGATTACTCTGTAAAAGTAGAAAACATAAATTAAAAAAAAGAAGTAATAAGCATAGCATCTTGATAGAAATGCCCACAACATAGTTTTTTTACTGTATCTTACCAAATACCGACTGAACAATTTTCCATGTAGCTGTGATAGGGACCTTCGCTGAAGATATAATCCAAGGAAGCCTGATGATGGAGAAGACATGGATGCTGTGATTCCATCTTTGCGCGAGGCATAGCGAAAGCTCAAATCCGCAAAGGTTGGGCTGGTGATGTCAACATTCACTGTATGATGAGACACCCTAAAAAGAAATACACAATTATATGATATGGGGGAAAATACATTCTTAGAGGTTGTTCTGGTAGGAATGTGTCAAGCTATTATTTGTCAGTTATAATGTTATGCCCATCCACTGGAACATATTCACACAAATTTGTTACAAACAATAATTATATTGACAAGGTAAAATGTTTCAGCTTCATGTTGTATCTACCATTTTACCAACTGATGTTTTTCACAATTGTCAGCAATTTGAGAACTTACACAGCCTCAGCAGTTTGACGCTTAACCCTTAAAAAGAAAAGAATCCACAATAAGAAATACATTCATAACTAAGATGCACAGAGGACAGATTTAACTACAAAATATGTTTCTGAGATTCACTGAAATGTTTCCATATGCCTTGTACTACAATACATATTAATATTATTATATTATTAATATATTAACTTTTTTAAAGCAGAGACATTAAAGGCCAACATATCAGAAGTATATTTTGTGTATTTACCTCATATTTTGAGTAAATGTATGTTGCCAGGCCACATTGACATCACTGTGAATGAAGTTGCACTTCCCACTAAGATTCATGACTCCATTGTCAAATCCAACAGTTGCTGTGGCTGCAAAAAAATATAAAATTCCATTAAATTCAGGGTAATATCCCTAAATCTTTTGAATGAAAAATTATTATAATAATAATTCAAAAGAAGAATATCATACCATCGAGATCATACTCCAAGAAGTTAATTGTGGAAGCGCAAGTAGACTTTGCGGCTGTAACAAGACTGGAATCCTTTTTCTCCACTTTGGCTGTTGTTGCCACATTGTATATGGGTAAAGAAATCTTCCATGTAGCAGCGAGGGCACCAAACATTGGGATGAACACACTTGAGGGCAGATATATGGCAATTTCAGGAATTTCCATAATTTGCTGTGGAATAGTGATGGATGGACTTTCAAAGTCTGAAACATGACGTGTGATTTCATGTAGATCAATGGTGTGTTGGCCAAAAGAGACTGATTTAGGGAGTTGGAAGGCAGAGATGGTGATTTCATGTTGGGGTATCTTGAGTGAAAGGAAGGACATTTTGCCCGCAAGAAACTGGGTATCTATGTTATAACTGGGAATGGACATTGTTGGCAGTCCTGGCAGCATGATGTCAAAAGCTGTAGTAGTGATTGTCTTTGGAATGTTCAAATTCTTCAGATCAACAATGAAAGGTTGCACTTGCAAGGTTGTAAATGGGACATCAAAGGCTGGAATTGAGATAACTGGTGGTAGTATAAAATGATCGGGAAAGTCAAGGTTTTCAATTCGCATATCAATTTCCCGTATGCTAGATGGAATTTGTTTAACCCAGCCAGGCACGGCCAGGGTAAGCTCAGGGATGCTGAAAGTGACGCCGTCGTCAAATATTTTAGATGGTATGGAAAACAGTATTCCATCCTGGCTCTTTGTGTACACAATGCTGAAAGACGCATTAAATAATTGTGGATTGTTTATTTTTATGTTAGCTTGATCCAACCTGAGCACATCCCAGAGGGAGTTATGATACACAGGAAGTCTAAGTGACTTCAGGAACTGTATGTATGCTTCAACTGAGCCAGTCATGTCCATACGTACTTCAGCCTCATCATTGGATATCACTAAATCAATGGCATGGCTGAATGCTCCCAGTTTTTCTCTGCTATACCAGGTGAAGGCCTGCTTCTCCCCTGAAATGGCTAGGTTGATGTTCTGAATGAGCATAGCATCACCGAAACCACATGACTGATCTGCATCACTTTCCACTGTAGCCTTTAGGGTTGTCAGTGGAACAAACTCAAGTGTTCCTTTAGCAGTGTGTTGCCCTCGTGTATCTACAAATGCAAAGTTGGCATTATTATGGCTGGTGTATTCCATTGTTGCATATAGCCGCCGCAAAGAAACTTCAACTGCAGACCTCTTGTCTATATCTAAATGAAAGATGTTGTTTCTGCTTCGCAGCTCTTGTTGGCGGTCAATGTTTGAAAACAGAAGAAATTTAACAGCTGAATGCAAGCCATTTGCATTAAGGTAGAAATTGGCCTCATTTTCTAGATCTCCTTCAACACTGTAACTGTCCATCACTAAAATGTCTGTTTTTCCTTTAGTAGATGTGTTCAGTGACACATAAGATGTAAGAGCTTCCAGTATCAGATTATGATCTATGTTACCCTTGGCCACAGAATTAATTAATGGAATTGTACACATGTATTTAAGCTTCATTTTGGAGGCTACATTTGGTTTGGTCTTGGTGTTGCCAAGGAGTTCTTGATCAACTTCCACAATAAGGAAGGGTAGATTGAGTTTTGCACTGTTGGCCATTGAGCTTTCCATGCTTCGTTTGGTGAGGCTTACAGCACAGTCATGGTTTGCTTTTAGATTTTGGTGCTCCACGGACACAGATGTAGCCAATTTAATTCCGCTCTTTCTTGTCAAACTAGCAGTTCCATCCAGTTTTCCTTTTAAAAAATCGAAAACCGATGTTGATAAAGCTCCAAATTGTGCCACGATGTCAGACTGGTTGAGAAGGTCAGCATTCACACTCAGCGTGATCACAGAGGACTTAAAAGAGAACTCATAAGACACATTACCCATTGATGGAATCCAGATTTTGTTTTGGATGGCAGGTAAAGTAATAGTAGGTAGGGTCAATTTACTCAGCGTCTCTGGAAGATGGATGACAGGCAATTCTAGCGATGGCAGAACAAGAGTATAAGATGGCACAGAGAAACCTATGGCTGGAACTTTAAAACTTGGTGTACTGACCTCTTTTGGAACAAAGTAGCTGAAAGCTGGCATCTCTGCCCTAAAGGCAGAAACTTCAATATTAAGGATCGGTACTGTATATTGAGGGAAATTGAAGATTTGAGGAGGCTGGCTAGGAGTTTCAATCTTGTGCTTGGTATAATGTTTCTTCGCTTGGTTATAGGAATCCTTCAGACAAGCAACCAACATATCTCTAAAATGTTCAAAGGTACCAGGGAGAATATCACCAAATGCACTGTAAATTGGTCCAAAATCGGTATCGATGCTGTGCATTTGTGGGTTCTTATGGTAATGAAGGTCAAGGTTCATATCAAATGTTTGCTGGGGAGTGGTAAGTATGGATCCTATGCCAGCATGTTCCCAAAGAGAGAATTCCTTCAATTCAGGTGTTTTAATTTCTAGGTAAGGTACTGTTATCTCTGGGATACTGAGGGGAAGAGTCAAAAAGTCCACATTAGCCTCAGCATATGCTGTGGCATGTAGGAACATTTCCTTATCATTGTTTTCCATTGTGTAATTGTGATTGTACTTATATTTGTTAAATCTTGTTGAAGCAGCCCAACAAAGCCGTTGCTTTTCTGGATTAATGATTAGGCCAAAGTCATGCTGGAAGTCTGCCTTTCCAGTGAGTTTGAGCGGAAGAGTGATTTTGGCATTGTATTTATTCTTACAATTTAACACAATGTCAAAGGGCTGAGCCAAGAATTCCAAAGAATGAGACACTGGTCCACTCAGTTTTCCAATGAGTTCAGCATCATAAACTGCTGTCAGTGCAATTTTCAAGTCTCCAACATGTGCCTCACCTTTTAAAGAAATGACGCTGCTTTTAAGAAATGGAAGTTCAGCCTCAGCTTTTGCATCAACAATGATGTGACTTAGTATTACTGATTCAGCAGTAATGGATTCCTTAAATTTTATGGCATTACTATACGTTTCTCCCTCAATGGTTAACGTAGCAGTGCCAAAATTGACGTTGAATTCCAGATCTAATTTGTGCGTGCCTTCATCAGAGTAGTCTTGAATGGACCATTTTCCATTTCCAATGTTTTTAATATTTCCAGAAACTATACCAGATTCCATTTTGGTTTCCATAATTTGTGTCATTGTTGCTTGACTTGAGATTTCAGCCATTGGAATGTTCAGATTATGATTGTAGGTTGTTTCCATTGCTGCTGAGACTCCACTCTTTAGTGTAAGTGTTCCCTTGTTGACCAAGTTACATGAATTCATTTTAGTAGTTATCTTGGCAGTGGTTGTTACAGCTACTTCAGCAGATGGTCCAGCTATGGTCAATGATCCCTCATGATCAATAGAAAAGGCTACATGAGTGACTTTTAAAGTCTCTGTAAACATCAACTTCTTCATTCGGGGAGCTTCTACCCGAGCCATGGCATCTAAGGAATAGTCAAGGAGATCTACATCTGACATTCCCTTGGAGGTTAAAAAGGCAGTAAACTGTGGGGTTTTGAAAGTAGTTGTTGAGTTCTGGATAAGTCCTGTTGTTACAAGAGTGTAAAAGGGAGAGTCCAGTCTAAATTCACTATAGAGCTTGCCAAAAACTGGAAGACATATTTCACTGGGTATCTCCGGCATGTTGATCTCTGGAATGGGAAGCATTGTAATGTTGAAGTCTTCCAGATTCAATTTGGAAATGTTGATCACAGGGAATTTGATTTCTGAAAGAGTAATTTCTGGGAAAGTCAAATCTGGCAGATTAATGAAGTACAGAACTTTAAGATCTCCAAAGATTTCATCAGGTTCAATCATTGGAATCTCATACTCTCTGATGAGGTCTATTATTGCAATTATGTTTGTTTTGATCTCTTTAAAATCGATGGTAAATGTAGGGATTGTGAAATGGAAGATAGTGAATTCGGGAACTGAAATTCTATCTGGTATTCTGATCTCCTGTAGCTTGTCCAGCTTTATTTTGAATTCAGGAATGGTTAGGTCAGTAAGTGGTACTTTGAAAGATGGCACTACAATTTCAACTCTCTTCAGAGCATCCAGAACACCAAGCATGCCCTCTTCAATTTGATGAATGATGTCTTGGTCATTTGATATTTTGTGAATCTGTGCCATTAGTTGACTCAACTTTTCAGAAATGAAAGTGATCATATTAGAGTAGGACTCACTCACCCTTTGAAGGTGGATGTAGATTTCATCTCTGATGTCCATTCCAAGGACTCTTTGCCTGGTGTCTTCTAAGATTTCCTTCACTTTCATCTTCATGTCAATGTAAGCTGTGGTGTTAATCACATCATAGAACTTCTGTAGAACCTCAGCAACTTTAGTGTTTTTGAGCTTCTCAATGTGTTTGATAATTGAAGTCTGTATTTCTCTTAAAAAGTCCCTAATGGCCTCTATTTTATCAACTACTCCATATGTTTTAATCTGTTCATTAAGGTAGTTTATTACTTCAGCTATTCTCTCATTGGACTCGTCAACAAATGAATTGTAATCAAATTTCTTAATTGAATTTAGTATTGATGAAATGCTTTCATTTAGCTCATGAATGATTCGCTTCAAGTCAATTGCTTTAAATTGCTCAGTTACACGATACAGAAATTGCATAATTTCATCATAGATATATTGAAATTGATTGCATAGAGCTTTCAAATTATCAACTGCTAACTGTACAGTTTTTTCAATTTCTAATTCTTCAATGAGCACCACTAATTTATCTAATAAGTCTTTAAATTTGTCATCAAGATCATATTTAACAATAAGATCCCTAATGTAGAAATACACTGCATTTAATTTGTTTGGTATTTCATATTCATCAATCCAATTGATAATAATATCTTTCATAGACTCAATCACGTTTGTTATATCTGAGTAGGGTATGTCATAAGAAAGTTGCTGAACATACTGAGTTATGTCAAATGAAAGAATATAATCTCTTACATCCTGGAAAAACATTTTGACATCAAAGGTCTCAACTACCTGTTTTAATGTAATGATGGTTTTCTTAATTTTTTCCAAGATATTGTACTTAGCATCAAGATCCTGCAGCCAAGCAAGGCTGCTTTCTGTAAGTTTTGTCAAATCAATCTGTCTTATAATATCCTCCATAGAATTAATTGCTTTGATAAGTGTGAGTCGGATTTTGTAGTTTTCATCAAAGTCCATGAGTTTATTTCCACTTTTTAAGAGTGTATCTGATATGAAGTCATAAAAGTCTCCTCTTGATGCAAAGTCTTTGATTGTACGAATTACATTTTGGATTTTGTGGGCAATTTCCATCACTGTTTTTGCAAAGTCTGTTTTCAATTTTTCCACAGCAAGTTCCAGGTCATCTATTGTTACAGAAAAGTCCTTTGTCAAATAAGTCACCTTTTCTTTTATCTCTTTTACTTTGTTCTCTAGATCCAATTGTCTTATAAGATCATTCACCTCCATAGGTATCCGATTCAGCCTGGTTCTAAATTGTTTAATTGACAAAATAATATCAATGCCATTGATGTATTGCTGCAGAGATTCTAAAGCATTCAGAAGAGCGTCTTTCACAATGTCAAACGCAACAGGCAGGCTCTTTATGAAAGGAATCTCAACAATATGGCAGTCACTGTTCTTATCATACTTTAGAAAACCGGAGGTCTTGAACTCTTGGATTTCTTGTGATTTTGTTTCTCTAGTGTAATTCAATTGACTGAAAAGGTCTGTAAGAAGTATGCCAGAAAACTCAAATCCAATTTTTTCATGGTCATTGTAAGTATTGATTTCCTGATTGTAAGCATGACTGTTCATTTTGGATTGAGACTTCCAGTTCAGAGATTGTTTGCTGGGTGTTAGTAGCCCATTCCATTTGTTATCTATATGAGCAGAGGACACGCCACTTTCCAATGTATGTTTGGTTGATGCTCGGCAGTCATGTGAATATGCCACGGCTGCTGGTTCAGCCTTGACCAGCAGCTTGCTGTAAAGTTGTCCAGTGTGTTTTCCATATAGATTTAATTCCCCATCGCTATTGACAAGCCCATCCAGGGTGAAACTAAAAGGCACAGCCATGGTGCGAATATTGCCATCAAAACGTAAGGATTCAGAAGTGACTTGTGCTTCACATATGGATTTGGAGGCAAGTGCAGCAAATTCAAATTCACAGTTCTGACTCAGCTTGACATCCATTATTCTCCCAGATGCACTCGACTTCATAGTCCCTGCCATGTCTGCATATTTTAATTCGTACGTATGTTTGATCTGATCTGCTTCTCCATAGGCTCCTTTCAAGCTTCCCGTTAGGTCCATCATAATTGGCTGAAGTTGCAGGTGTCCTTCATGGTTCAAATTTAAACTTTGGAGCTTCAAGTCATTGGTGACATCTATTGACATGACAAATGGTTTCATATTAACCCTGATATCATGTTTGTAGTAAACATCTTCACAGATAAAGTTGTCTGTTTTGGAGCGGAGATCTGCAGTCCATAGAGTGAGGGCCAGTGTGTGGCTATTTTCCGTTTTTATCTGCTTTAGTGATCCCATTGAGTTGCTAGAAATGCTCAAAGTCCTTCGGTTTAATAGGAAATTAAGGTTGTTTCTTGTGCTTGCATCGTGTGCATAGCCCTTGAAGACGCCATTCAATGATGCTTCTGCAGTTGTGACTTTGCCTTCAATGTTCAGCTCTCCTCTAACTTCCTCAGCCATTGCCTTTGATAAAGATGAGAGGGTCACTCCACTGTGGTCTATGTTGCCGTTAAAGACGTTCTCAAATGTTACAGGACTACACTGAACGTTATTAGTTCCACTGGTGGTTACACCATTTTGGTTAATTGTTAATGAAGCTTTGTGCAGAGCGCGACCTACATTAGAGGTGAGTGAACCTTCAGAATTGACTTCAAGTCCATATGAACTCACAGTACCAGTTAAGAGGGAGAATGCCCTATTCGTTGCATCATCTGCCTGAGACTCGATTCTGAAAATCACCAGTTGACTGGACAAGCCAAGCTCAAGCTTGTTGTTAAGCAATTTACCCAGAGCTGTTGCAACAGCATTGCTCTTCAGGGTCACCTGTGCATTTTTGTACTTAAGCTCTGCCACATGCTGCAGTACTTGATCCTGTACATTTGTTTTGGATACAATGTTCAACTCAGTGTTTGCATAAACTCCCTGTATCATGTTGTTAAATTGGATTAGCGGTGAGCTGATGCGCAGGTTGGACTCTCCCCTGCCTTCTCTGACCCGAGGAAGGAGGATGTATCTTTGTGTGTAGGTGGCATTGGTATGCAGTGGACCTAGTTCAAGCAACGCATCCAATGTGCCATCTCCTGTGACTTTATCTGCAGTTGAGGTCAATACGGCGGAGTAATCAATAGAGCTTTGCAGGCCCAGGGGACTTGATACTATGAGCTTGTAGTTTACCCTTGCATTTAGATTGTCTATCATTCTTAAAGCTTCAGAAATGCTGAAGCTTGCATCAATGAGGCTATGGCTAAGGGAGCCATTCACAATATACTTTACATTATCAACCTTTCCAGACACCATCCCGGTACCTTCAACAGCAAACAAAAATGACAGTAATGTCAGTATTAGTATAGTATAGACAAGTATAGACAACATAAAAGGTTAAGGGTGACATCTTATTAACTTTTTCTATCTAGTAACAAAGCACACATGGTTCAGTTCAATTATGCATTTTAACTGTAAGTGTTATCTTACCTTCGATTTTATATGACAATGGGTTGAAAGGGGACTGGGCCATAACTTTGTACTGGGCAATGTAGTTGGGTACATCTATGGTGTTGTTGCCCCCAGAGATGGTGCCTTCCCAATTGTAAAGGTTGCTGTTGATCTTAGTAGATGCCTCAAATAGACCAAGGAGAGGGACAGTGAAGTCCAGGGATCGTGGTATGGTAAATGTTGGTACTGGATAGACTTTGGCAGGAATATGGACACCTAGTGTTGGTAGATTAATGTTCGGTACGGATAAGGTGGCTGGGATATTTATCTCCTCTGAGGTCTTCCCTCCAAGTGGTAAAGGAATTTTCACATCCATCTTGTCCTTGTTGAACTGGTATCTGAATAAACTGTCACTGTTAAGAAGTCAAAACACACATCATTTCGATACAAATATAAACAATCCATGTATTTGAAACATGCTATGGTTTTGCAAAGTTAATCTATTCATCAAAGTAGTATTAACAAAACCCTATAAAAGCTCAATCCAGTGAAAACTTACGCTTGCAAAAACAATCTTTCAGGCAGCGCAGGCAAGGTAAGATCTGAGATGCTTCTCTTGCTTCGTAGTTTTTCTATCGAGGGGATGCTTGCAGACAACTTGTCCAGCCAAATATTACCTGCCTTTATGGAGTTCATTATGGGGTACATTACAACAAATAACAGTTCAAAAGAATGAAATACAGTTGAGTATTTGTATTCAAATAAAAATTGAATAATCGGAGTGCAATTCAGTCAAGAATTTACCTCAATGCCTTTTGTGACAATGTGACGCAGCTTCATGTCCGTCTTGGCCACCCTTTGGTCCAGAAGGTCATCAATGTGTTGCTGCAGTTGTCTATGGTAGTTCTCTATATTTGGAATCAGTTTCTGGATGTCTGAATTTGTATCAGAGTTCATTTCAACCTCAAATTTGTTGTCATCTGTGAAGGGACGTTACCAACATCCAACAGAGGATTGAAAAAAGGTATGAAAAATAAATATTGATATACACATACATTTTCATAATTTCCAGTTTGTCATAGTCATGTAGACCCAAGAGCTGTCAGACGGTTACCATATATCAGGGTAACTTTTTGCACAGAGTTGGTCTCTGGGAGGTTAAGGGCAGCTTCTACACCCATGATCACCGCATCTTCGTCCTTCAGGGTCATTGTGAGAGTGGCATCTGCTTTTAGGGAAGGAATAGCCATTTGGAGTTCTAACATGGCGTTCTTCATCGCCTCAAGCCTGTATCAAAAACAAGACATTCCATGTCAGACAGTGTCAGAAAAATGTCATGGCAACTGTCAATTTACCTATGAACTACAGAATTACCTGGTACGCCCCACCAGAGTCAGCTGTGGGATGTGCTTGTTGGTTACGTCAAAGGTGATGCCTTTCATCTTCTTGCCCTTAACATTAGTGTCGGTCACAGCTAGCTTTAATCCCACCTCCAGTTCAAAATCAGGGATGTTGACCTCAGTTGTAAAAATGTTCTTGTTGCGGTTGTACTTCAAGGTGGCTGTCGCTTCTTTTGATTCAGTGCCTGGTTGATTCAGAGAGACAGCATTTACTCATTCCAAAATATTATACTCTATTTAAATGATGCATAGGTTTCCTCCATCAATGTTGACATTGGAAATTCTGAAATGTACTTGTTTAATAATCATTCCATGTACTGGGAGAACATCCATAGAAACTGTAGTCACAAACCAGGTGACTAGCACATCGACAACATTCTTAGTGTTAACAAGATTTCTTATCAAAATGTTTGACCACATCATACAAACACACAGTGTTAAGCATCTTTCGCCTTGAGGCATTTAAGTTGCACTGTTTAAAAAAGAACTGCAAAGAAAGGTGTAAATGTCCCACGTTGAAACCTATGTGAAAAGGGTCTATTTTCAACTGTCCGTAGATACTGACACTTGCATTGCTTATACAGTGCTATTAAAAAGGGGGAGTTAAATTATACCATTTCCCTACCTTCTGCCTTCAAAGAGAGCTTCAAAGAGTCCACTTTATGGCGACCGTCTTTACCCTCACGAAGTGTTTCTCCGGTGAGGGTGGCAGTGTACTCTGAAACTTCCCCTGTGGGTTGGATCTCTATTGCGTACCTGACAGTGAAATACAGGTTTCAAAGATCACATTATAATTTGGTCAGTTTAGACATCCATTGATCATCTAAATAAGTATAAACTAGGCTATTTTTTTCATATAACATTTTTCAGTGTAGGATCTTGTGAATCGTGTGTGTATCATGTTAATCAACTCTTCAGAGATTTTCCCACTAGAAGTTTACACTAACATGACATTAAATCAAGATTGGCCTTTTTGCTTTCAGGCTGGAGTATTTCTAACCTTTAGCAGGCAATACATTCACACACATCCAGTGTGTGTAAATATTTCTTAAAGAGACACTTCTAAGTTAACAAGCATCAACTATCATTATAAAACTAATAAGCAATTACCTGGTTTCTCCTGTAAGAGGGTAGTAGGGGGCTTCATCTGTGGAGCTGATGTTGGAGTAACGCGCAGTAGTGCAGAGCTTCAGACCAGTGAAAAGGGTCTCACATTCAGTAGACTCAACCCTATCTTCCACCATGGATGGCACAATGGTCATCTGACTGGAGGAGACTGATAGTACCTTGTTGCTGTATTTGAAGAATTACATTTAAATCGTGAGCAACATATACATATGAATGGGATGAAGGTTATAGCCATGCCATTACTCCATGAACACATTTGTAATAACTTGAAACAGGTTAACCACGTACCTGAAGCTAAAAATATGAGTGTTGGTCTTTGGGGCAGGGATAGACAGCTTGAACTGGTTATTGTTCATGGAGACCTTGGCGTTGAAGGAAGTCTCATGGTGCATGTTTGTGTGCATCTCGAGGCCTGCCACTACAAAATCTGGAAGGTGCACTCCCATTTGGGTAATGAATTCCAAGCCAACTGAAGGCATGAAAGACAACTGCCGCTACAAGGAGGACCATTATGTTAGATATAGAAATCAAAATGTGAAAAAGATGAATAATAACGTAATATTAGATTTGTATTTATTTATCTGATACAAGAAACAGAGTACTCAGAGTAGTTTTCTTTGGGACCCCTCTTTGATTATCTTCTGATGTTTTCATTAAATTAATTATAGGATCATTACATTAAGCAGCAGAAACCTACCATGCCAGGAGCCAATTTCAAACCTCCTCGTGCGCCAGGGGCGATCACCCCAGCCAGCGAGAACTTGAGAGGTAAGCCAGAAGCCGTGGGCAATGACATTACATTTTCCATAAAGATGTAGTGTGCAAAGAGGTCATTTTCATTGCTTGACGTCAGTGCTGCAATTGCCTGTTGGGAGAAAATATACAATAACACAGCCAATTGCGAGCAGGATTTTGTTATATTTTGTTGTGCTTAAGCTTCAGCAGTTCAATATATAATATTTGTTCTTATTTATTGAACTGAAATAAATATTCAATATTTATTAGCTTCTGAAAAGCTTTTACCTTGGCAGGTAGCTGCTTGAAGAAAGTTTGATAGTATGTGTACAGAGTATCAGCCATCTGCTTCATTTCACTGGACTTGACATATCCCATCTCCCTTCCTAGGAGTGTCAGGTAGGCAGTGGCCTCTGGGGGTGGGGAGGAGCCGATGTCTTTAAGAAGGGAATTTAAGCTGTTCTTGATGTCCAGTAGTAGGTCCTGTGGGAGCTGGATCATAAAGAGTGGTCTTTCAGGTGTTTTAGGTTGACATTACCCAGAGTTTAATGTATAACTTATGTTCCTGCATAATGATGTTATGATGTGTCCCTGGATACCACATTACCTGTCTTTTCATTCTACTTCTGTCAGGGGCTAATCGGTCCAAAATCTTTTGGAGCACCTTGGGGACTTTGTATGCTCCGGAGTTGTACATAGCGTTGGATGCAGCTTCAGGGAAGAAACCCCTCTCTCCAAAAAGAGCATCTAGGGTCGGCTCAAATCCTTTTCCCTCTACGCCGACCTTTCAAGGTAAAGATTACAAAAATATATCAAAGGAAATATACAATAATATTAACCCTGCCGTTGGGTAGTTGAAAAAGATTTTCTTTGTTAACTGATGTACTCCTACAAGTATGTGCTACTGTTCATTAAAGTAACTGAACCTGTGAGGAGTGTTACAGTTCATAGTTAGTCTATTTTCTCGAGATAGTTAGCATTTTAGGGTCTTCATCTACATGTGAGGAGCTCTTTGTCAGGCTTCATAAAAGATTCTGATGAAGACTTTGGAAGATTTTACCGTAAGTTTGAACAGTGATTCATTACTGTTCAAAGCTATGCTGGTTCTACATCTACATTATAACTGTGCTGTTATCAAAAGTAATCAACGTCCCTCCAGCCAATCACAATCGAGTATTCATTCAGGCCATGGTATAAGCATAGTCATAATTTTTATATTTAAATAGTTTTGTAAACATAAATATTCTTTAACAGATGAATACATCACAACCTTAAATAATTTGCACCGCCACAATAACCTTGGACAAAAAATAATTGTCGTCATAAAAGGTCAGCCATACCTCAAAAATATCCTGCCTGAAGTCTAGCACCCTAAGGGTTGTCTCCAGCATCACTTCCTTTGGCAGTGTATTGGCACCATCGAAGATGAAGTTACTCTGCACTGAGCCTATTGGTGTTTCCAGCTTGTAGTTGTCGGATGTGCTGGAGCCCAGAAACGTGGAGGATGGCTGGCCTTGCCAGGCCATCTCAACGTACCTACTCATTCTTTAGGAAGTATGGAGAAGTTGGTAACCAAAACATTAAGGCCACGGCATCAAAGCTGAATCTAAATTAAACTAATCTTTGTCACGTCGTACCATTTTCACTCTACACTGATTTATAATGAAGGACGGAATGAACAAATTAATAAAAAAATGTTTATTCAGTGATGTTTGTATTTTCACGATAATGTCAGAGTGTCATATGGACACCCCACTCAAGATGCTTGCCAGTTTAATTAAAGAGCACAATATTCTACTCCAACCACAGAGATAGCACCAGCTTTGACAAAATAAGGTTTTGCAATTGCTGCAAACTGCAATTGTTTTTAAAATTGCAAACATTCCATTTGTGGCCAATCAGAGAAATAAACTAGAGTTACTTACTAAGATGAGTGATGTGATATCTGCTTTTTAACTCATTACTAATCTTCTATTAACCTTGTATCAACCTCTGCTTTGCTTGTTAATGCTACTGCTACCTATTGCACTCCGAACTATTCGTGGAAGGAGGGATCCCTCTTCCTGTGTTCCTTCTCAAGCTTTCATACTTGATATATAGGGGAGTATTCCTTGCCCTTTTGAGGGCTTGGGGTGGGTGTCATATAATGTGAGGCCTGTGAAGCCCTTTGAGACTAACTGTGATGTGTGAACTGTGTGAAGTGCGGTACAATTAAAATGGACTTGTTTGGACTTGATTATTGAATACTCACCGCTGCATCATTGGGTCGATGGAAGTGCGGATGTTGTCAAGGTGAGAGAAAACAAAGTTCTTGAGCTGTGGCTCCTCCACACCCGCCAGGGCGTTGATAAGTTGTGTTATCAGGGCTTGATCTGCCGTCTTCATCAGAATAAGGTAGGCTGCCACGCGATTCTCCACAGGGCTCTGAGGGTTGCTGTATATCTC
The DNA here is from genome assembly GCA_900323295.1 of Molva molva. NCBI lineage: Eukaryota > Metazoa > Chordata > Actinopteri > Gadiformes > Lotidae > Molva > Molva molva. The sequence continues at coordinate 32,443 of OOFG01060138.1, forward strand.
CAGGAGGACATCCTGAATCTGTGGCAGGCACAAGTGTTGTAACAAGTTTGTTAAAGTAATGTCAGTTTCAGTGCAAATTATAAATATATGGAACATCCTCAATGTAACATATGGAATTGAAATTTGCATTGCATGAGTCATAAATGCCCTTTGTGTTCCACAGACATTTGGAAGAGAGTGACATAGCTTTGTTATAATTACAACAATTGTAAAAAAACCAAGCAATAACTAGACACTTTGAATATAACAGTAATATCATCATGAATAGTAAATTGTAAGTAATTACAATAGTAAAAACTAAAGTGGATGGGGAACGTTCTCTCAACTACATTTAAAAAACATGTCCTGTTACATTGTAAATACACATGTAACAAATGTTCAATAAGCAATATAACAACATCTAACAGCAAGTACTTAATATGTACTTACATCATCATGCAACAGTGACGGTAAGGGGTTAAGGTTAGGAGTATGGTTAAAGTAGCAATCTTTAAGATCTCCAAAGTTTTTCATTTAATAATAGTCAGCTGTCAATAAATGTCAATAAAAGTCAAAAATCAAATGTCAATAAAAGTCACTATCTATCGCCAAATGATGCAATACAATGGTGATTTAGCCTATGTTCCACTGATGAAAGCCCTTGCATTTGTGGAAATTATTAATGTTACGAACTTGGTGTCGGTGGCGACTTTCCCACCATGCATTCAAATGACAAGCAGTGCAGGTAGTGACGTTTTTCCATCACCCAGCAGTGGTTGTTCCGCCAGAGAGGGTATGTTGGAGCTACCACAACAGACTTGCTCTTCAACTCACTGTTGTGTGTAGCGGGGTACGTTTTTTTCACCATAGCTGACGCCAAAGAGAACGAAACGGAGCTCTTCAAGATTACCACTTTAAGGTTAGGCTGTTAACCTTTATTACATGTTAAAAGTACATGCGGTTACATGTTGTTACATCACGTATAACATGTGTAATAATTACACTGTAACAAGGCCACTGTAATGTAAAGTTTAACCAAATGTTGTTTCAGTGTGTGCAACTATTTATTTATGCAACGGCGTTGTCTTGCCTGCTAATGCTCAGATCCTCCTAATTACATCAAACAAAGAAGGTGTGGAGTACATTACTGTACCTCATTATTGATGTTCATCCGCCTGAAGGACTGAATGGCTGCCTTCTGGTTGGACTGCGGAGAGGTGTCACTCTTAGCACACCGCAGGATTGACGGAATCAGTTTGTTGCCAGCTTTTTGTATGCCTCGACCCATAACACCGACAACCTGTAGTTTAAGGTTAGGAGTTCATTCCAGTACAATGTTTCTGTCTCTCCTGCCCCAATCCCATTCCCGGTGTGTCGTCAGTTAAGTGTGTGTCATCTGTGTTGATTGCTAATTCTGTTCACCTGTGATCCTTATTTAAGTTCCCTATTCTTGCCCGTTTGTCAGTTCATTTTATTTATATTGTTGTGTTTCAGTATCAGATCTTTTGTATTACAAGTACAATTTTTGGGGGGCTTTCTCTAAACTACAAAAAATACAAATATGCTATTTATTGATTAAACATAACGTGGGATCATCTTGTTATCAATATTGACCTGTTATAACGATTTAAGATTATAGAAAAATTGGACATTGTTGGAACACATACCCGTAGTGCAAGGAATGACTCTTCGGGGTTCGTTGAGCAGTCTTCTAATATGGTCTCCATGAATTCTGTCACTTCTGTCAACTCTGGGATCATGAGTCCACCACTGTTTCTGTAGAACCTGTAAGGTATTAAGCAATATCACACGAGAGGGAGTGCTGTTATACTGAATATCATCATGGCTGTGATTCGGTTTTATACAACAGTACTACAAGCGCCATTTATTAGTTAACAGTAATGAGCGACAACAGATTATGAGTTGTTTGTTTATTTAATCATTTATTTGTCTCTGCCAACAGAAATAGTTCCGCAACAAGACTGGACTTGGACTGTTGCCAAGCAACACAAACATTTTCCTGACCTTAACTTGCTACATTGGCAAGGTCTACGCATAACCGCTGGCCGGCTGCTTTGTATCATGTACATTTCTGTAGGTTGCCATTTACTGTGCAACCAGTAAAATAAGAGTCTCTTGACGGTCGTTTTGGTGGCATGTCTGATTTAGATGCGTTAACAGTTTATGATCATTATATCGTTATATATATCGTAAAGTTAAAAGTCCCACGGCTGTTATCCAATCGAATTACTCAGTCGAAACTGAGTGTGTATAACTCTGACCACACCTGCTCTTTAATTAAAAACATTTACAGATACACCGTTTTTGGTCTGACAATGACACTGTGTCGGTGTGTGTATGTATCCATTGATTGCATGTAAGAATGGATAAAAAAAACATACATATTGGAGGAGGAAATAGTTGTACTGTACCCTCTGACGGTGTTGGCAAGGGCATACATAATGGCCTTGCTCTGTCTGAACTTGGCCGTGCTGAGCATGTCTCGCACACGTCGGGCGTCAGGGGTGCCCTGGAGGCTGAGCCCATACACCAGGGCGTCCATCTCCAGGGGCATCCCTCCCACAGCCCGGATGGCCTGCAGGATGGCACTGGTGCATTCTGCCGTGCCGCACTGGAAGAGGGCCTGCCAGGTCAGTGCGGCAGACGCGTCCAGCATTTCGGGGAGTGCACTGCTCAGTGTCTCGTTCCGCAGCCCGCGCAGGCCGGACACCAGCTTGTGGAACAGGCCGGCCCTCCTCTGGCCCTCGCCTGTACCAGCCAGCTCCTTCAAGTCCTCCAGCGTGCGGAGGACAGTGTCCTTGGTCTGGACCGGAGCTTTGTCCTCAGCCTCTTGGAAGTGAAGCCAGCTGCCATCCCAAGGGACCACCTCTGTACACACACACATGCACGCAAACAAACGCATGCAAGCGTACACACATTGAAGTTGTGTCAGTACAGATTCCCATTTTGCAGACAAACTGCCAAACTCAACCTGCGCTATGTAAGTTTTCTCATTAGCAATCTCCAGTGGCTTGACTTGTAGCTACAGTAATAGAGATAGAGAGACTTTTCAGGCAACAGTCGTATGAGATTTCCCACTGTGGAGGGGGGGCAACAGTGTACCACAATAAAGTGATATATAGAGAATATTTCTGGATGGATTGACTCGTGGATGTCAATCCATCCACTGTTGAGAAACATTATTTTTCTTAGCTGCAGTACGAAAGTTACATACTGCAGGTTTAATCATAACACAAAGTAATCCTCACCAAAGTTTCTGTTGTTAATCCGTGGAGACTCCTGAAAGGTCAACCTTTGAGTGACTACAGATGACATACCGTTGTCTCTGCAAGGCAACCAAAAATAAATCAACAATAGTAAGCCTTTTTCTTTACCTCGATGCTCAACATAGATTCTTACGTGGATGGAACTTACTTGTGAGAGAAGGGCAGGAAGACGTGAGTTTCTGTGCATTCAGCTACGGACATGTGCTTCTTCCGGTTGTCAAACTGGTAGTTACAATTTTGAGTGCTTCTGATCATCTTAGCCATGGGTTGATGCTACAGATAAAGAAACTCTTTTGGCTCAGTTTGATCCTCTTTCGAGATTAATTCTATTGTAATATAGTGAGCCATTAAGCAATGTTAAACAATCAGAGTAAAATATTGTGACGCCTATTTGATATGAAGAACACTTGTTAATTTCACATATTACTTAGCCATGCAGTATTTGTTGTGAACAATGATCAATACAGAGAATAATGTTTAGTGTATCTAACTAAATTAAACATTTATTCCACATAAGTATATTATGTTCTATGAGTTACAGAGCTCAAAATACAAGTCAAAATAATTAAAGTGTCTTTGGATGAACGCTGCAACCTTGAGAAGGTTGTTTGAATCAGGTGTATTCAGCAAATTCTATATACATCAGTATCAGCATGGCAATCACATGGAGGATTTCATTTTGGGTAAATGCCCAGTAATGCCATTAAAAAGAAGCAAAGAAAGAAAATAAAAAAGCCTAGGTGAATGGAAAGACTGACCGGCCCACATACCCCATGTGTTTTTCCAATGTGGCCCACTTGCCAACAAGTAATGCTTTGTTAGTTTTGGTCTGTATTCTGGACTTTGTTGTTTGACATTGTTGTTGTATCATCACTTGCTGCAATAGCATATTGCATAAGATCACAATTATGTGTTTTGAATCAAATAATACGCCCCCCAATTTGACACAACTGGCTGTATGTCTAATGTTTATGTTGACCTTCATTTGAATGTGGGTGGTGTGTTTTACCAGTTTCTGAATCAGGGCCAAGGGACTGTGGTCCTGCAACCTGCCATAGAACTGGTCACATTCAGAGAGGTCTCTGGACACAGATACATCAGTGGCGATGTCCTTGTGGGCGTTTATGGTGTACTCTGTTGCACACACACCATGCACAGTGTTCTGGCAAAAGGGGAGGGAAGGAAATTATGAGTCTGTTTTGTTTTAAAGAATGTGAATGCATGAATATTTCACTTGCAGTCCATTCCTTGTGATATTGAAAAAGTGTAATCAAGTCAAACATTTAGCTGTTTGTTGGTTTTGATTGAGCTTGTTTGTAAATATCGGCAGAACATGCCGAACATTGAAGAATGATGCACTCACCATGTAACTGTTGTGCTGCTCCTCTTCAACTGGAGCCAGCAGAGCTGAGACGATGCCTCTCTTCACATTGAGGATGTTGACCTGCTCATCTGGCTCGGGGTACAGTTGGACTTTGATGACCTGCTCCACGGTGAACTTTAAAGGGTTCCTGGGTAATGATGGAGAACGAGGCAACACAAAATTTTCAAAATTTTCTAATGCACTTCTACTTATTCAATTTCTTCACAGACAATGCTACACCAAAAGTTTTAACAGAAATGTATTGGCCATAATTGAAAATGGATGGCATCCAGTTCCATACAATTATATGAAGAAATAAAATTTGTTAAAAAATTTAAGATTAGGGTCGTTTTGAGAGACAATTGTAAAAGTAAGACTAAGTCACACCACTCATTGTATTTACGGTAGAGCAGTGCTACTGGGAGATCATTTCGAAAATATATCTCATATGGAAACTAGGCTATGATATGGCACTAGCTATCAGGAGTTTCATGCTGTGTATGTATCCAATGCCAGTCTCAGAAACACATTGCACACTCACTTTGCCATGGCAGCCTCGAAAGCATCCGAGGTAGCCGCTGGCCCGTAGACGGGCTGGCCCTGGGCATCCATGTTGGACACCTCACTGAGGGTACATGACTTGGTGTGCAGAATGAATTTACATGCCTGGGGGACTTCGACCTCCACCTGCAGGTGGGTGGTGAGAACAGGGGCGGTGAACATCAGGGCAATAGATAATCAGGGGAATAGATAACTGCTGCGGATAAACGGTGTGCTGTTTTTAATCACTGAGCCAAATCAAATCACCAAATAGATTTAAAAATGATTATTGCATTTTGTATATAAAAAAGGAATGCGTACCTGACAAGTAACCTGGGGGCCATTCCTGAGGTTGGCAGCACCCACCACCCCATTTTTACTCTCAGTGGTATACTGGTAGACGTATTTTTTATAGGCCTTGTATCGGCTGGCTACTGTATAAAGGAAAAGGTACACGGTCAATAGGCGGGACTCTATTACTGTTGTAGTACTCCAAACGTCCCACAGTTACCAATACATTACATGGTTAATGTTTTCATTTGTTTGCTCTTTATTTTCTCACTCCAAATTCATTTGTGTTACTAATTGTATTATACATATATATTGTTTACCTTCAATTCAACAACCTTTTCATTTGACTTTTGCTATCTAGGAAATCCTGTGGTGATCAAATCCCTTTATCCGTCAGCTTGCTTGTTATGATTACATGTATTTTATGAACCCTCAACCCATCCACATCCTGATTTGAGTCCAGACCTTTGGATTTTCTGGTGATTCAATTAATGACCTTTTTCTGCACCCTCAAACTCTACTGACTGATACAGTTACATCTTTATCTGGCTACTCCTGCCGGCTGCCGCAAACAACACATTGCATGCTGAATCATGAACAGAGAGGAACAAGGGTCCATTGGCCTCTGCAATCTTGAAAAAACAGGTCAATTTTTGTCTGCTTTAGAGCACAAGCAGAGGTCAATGGGTCACATGTGGTGGCTCCAAATTTGTATAACTAGTCTAAAACCAATTATTTTACAAACATAAAATGAGAACAAATAATGAAATCATGAAATTTTACTTAAAAGAAAAAAATATATATACATATATATATATATATATATATATATCAAAGGAATGTGGAAATACGTGTGAAAAACAGATAATAGATTTAAATCAACTTACAGACACATGTTGATGTCTGCTCCGCATTCTCGTTGCCTTGCTCTTGAAGATGAGAAAATTAATTACAAAAGTAAGGCTTGTTAATTAGGAAATGAGTGACGAAAGTTAAAAATGTGACCACAAAGTAACTTAAATGTAAACAGAGTAGTAATATTTAAACCAATGACGGTCAATCATTTTTATCACAAGTATATGACACAGGCAAAACATTTTTTTATCTATTTAGGATGAACAGCCCAGGTGACTTGTAGATAGAAACATATTTGCATTCCATTACAAATCATCAATCGTAATGCACTATTAGTGTGTTGAGTATTTACTAGAAATGCTTGTCATTAAAATGTTGTTTTAAGTAGTAATAGTTAAGGCAGCCATGTTGTGCTAAGGTGAGAATAATGATAAACTTACGAGCTAATGCGTAGCTGCTCAGCAGGAGCAAAATAAACAGCTTGTTGCCCCCCATGATGGGCAATAGAGGAAAGGAAAACGTTAAATAAAAGGTGTTGTACCCTGTCCTCTTTCTGCGCCCTCAAACTCTACTGACTGAAACAGTTACATCTTTATCTGGGTCTTTTATAATGTCCCCCTCTGTCTATCCAACCTTCCTCCACCAAATCCTGCAGAGGCCTAAAGATAAATAAGAGAATGGACCAACTCAAAGTTCAAATTGGATATAACTCTCAGCACAACTGCTGTACTGATCCCATTACAGAGGGCTCAAAATATAAGCTTGAAAATACATTTTAAAATATATTTTTCAATGTATATATATTTTTGAAAACATTATATTTTAAGTATGGAAAGGCAGCATCATTGAATCACATACATTTTTGCCAGAATGCGGCAGAGGAAAGAAAGAAAAGAATAAAAGAAAGAATTCCCTAAGAAGTTCCCCAACCCAGTGCAATCAGTAATGGTAATGGCATATAGTAGGCCCTACTGTATATCATACTTAATAATGGTATTAATTAATTGTATTCACTTCGTTTCATTAAATGGGCTATGGTAGGTGATAAGATAAGATGTACTTTATTAATCCCAGATGGACAATTAGTGTTATGAGATATGATGGAGGAACAACCATGATAATCAAATGTTTATGTGAAGTCACATAAGGGCACCTTAATATGTATATTGTTGTATCTAGTCATTCATAATTAATTTATCGAGACCATTTTCAGGAGAGTTCTGATCATTGGGACACATAAAATATACAGAAAACCATTCAATATACGGAGCCCCCTAAGGGTCATGGTGGGGATTTATTTTGATATGGTGGGGATTTTTCTTTTTTAGCTACTTTATGTTCCCTCGCAATACTTTTGCGATCCCTCAGCAATACTTTTGCGTTCCATCGCAATACTTTTGCATTCCCCCGCTGTTGTATTGTTTTTATTGTTTAATTGATCAGAATAAAGTGTGGTCAACCCTAGCTTACTTTGCTCTCATGCAGTAGGGGTTATGTTTTGGTTTGGACAATTCAGTAGTGAATAATATTTTGGTCAAAGATTGATCATAGGTGCTATTTTAGTTGTACTGTGTGATTAAATGATTCCTGTGCTTGCTAATACTACCTACATAACCTAAACCAATGGCCTAAAACGGATTTTACTTTGAGGACTGCTGGCTAGCTTACCATGATCGTGCTTATAATGAATAAGAAATCGACGATGTTTACACAGCTCAAAGTTCCAACGGCTGCTGGCATGCCTCATACTGCGCCAACATATATCTCCATTTACACTTAGAATTTTGGATTAATAGAATATAGAAAATAACAACAAAATATGTTTTAAGTAAGCATGATCGCCAGTTAAAAAGATGCAATACAAAAATAATTAGGAATAAGCAAACAATTAGAAAAATGGCCTTACTACGTATGAAGTGGGAATAGCACTGTAATTAAAACTGAATAAACGGTTACATATACATTTATTGTCCTGGAGTCACATTACACGCTGGTTGTTGAGAACGTGTGGGTGGGGAGGTTGGGTGATCACGCGCTACGTACACGTTTCAACACAAGGAAACACACAAGCCAATGATCGCCTTTAAGTGGCCGTTACCCCGTCAATACATCACTATTGTAAGAAAGAAATCGGTTGAATCAAGGAGAAGTCCGATAAAAGTTGTGCTGTTGTATTCCCGCCGTCATGCCCGACGGATTAGTAACAAGCAGGTAGGAAAAGATACCATTTGCCGCAACTCTAAAGCGTAGATTGTAGTTCTCGTTTCGCCTTGTTATTCATGTTGCAAGAACCCACCAGTTTTCGCACTGGACATTCAATCGCGCTCAAATTAGATGGGAATGTTCTGAATAAAGCAGCAGGTTAACACGGTTTAAAACGTGCAACTTATCGCCTCTTCGACTCTTGCAATAAACATTGTATTTTACATTCGCATTTCTAAGTCTAAAGGTTAACAGACTCATAAATATAAGCATGACTAAAATACATAGTTTCAAGATGTACGTTGACAGTTGACAGGATATTATTATAGGCATAGAGACCTGATAGCAAAACATCTTAGAACAAATCTCTTCTGCTACCAGGACCCTTCAGAACGAGGCCACGGGGATCGACCTGCTGGTCCCTCTTTACCAAGAGGTGCACGGGGCCATGATGACGGGCCACGTTGAGTACCAGATTATTGTTATTACAAGGATGGTCGCCTTTAAATCTCCGAGGCATAAACCAGGGGATGTAGTGCAACTGGTGGTAAGGTTCCCAAAGCAGAAACAACCCTTGAATTAGAACTACTCTAGGTTAAAGCATGGCTCATTCTGTAAAATAATAAAACGATAAATGATAAAATATATTTTATAACAATATATTAAT
>OOFG01060143.1:5873-20110 GCA_900323295.1 Molva molva
CCCCCCCCCCCCCCCACCAGGAGCTACCCTCCTCCTCTACGCAGTGTGATTTATAGGCCTGGTGTCACTGGGGGGCAGTTCTGTGGCGAGAAGAAAAGAAGAGAGACAGGTTGCAAGGATGATTTCCACACCATCTGTCCCTCTTGGAACCTGATGTAAGAATCAAAATCCGAGATGACTTTGTTTACTAGCTGCACTATTTTGAGTCCCTATATTTTTCACAGTGATGTCTTTGACCCCTTATAACCCACAACTATTCCATTGTGTCTCCACCGCCGCGCCTTCTGGTTGGTTATTTTAAAACATCATGATGATGATAATAAAACCCACCAATCGCTTCCATGAATAGTCATTGACCAGCTCATCCACCCAACTGCCTATCTGTCCATCTATCATCCATACACATATCCATCGATCCACCCGTCCATCCCTCTCTCTCTTTCTCTCTCAGGATAGATAGATGGATCTGTCCATCCTATACGTTAATCCATCCATCTGTCTTTCCATCCATCCAATCATCTATCATCAATCCATCCATCCATCCGTCCGTCCATCCGTCCGTCCATCTATCACCCATCCACCCGTTCACCCATCCATCCGTCCATCCGTCCGTCCATCCATCGTTGTGTGAGGGGTTTATCGTCATCAGCAGCGGGTCGTTCCACTTCACCACTCCACCCCAACCCGAAACCCCATCACCACCCCATCACCGCTAGACCCTGCTCTCCTATAGCTATTAGCAGACTGGGGAAGCTCGTAAACTTTACTGTAACCTACTGCAGGCGGTAATTGCTTCACGGCAGAGAGGAGGGAACAACACACAGTAGTCCATTTCTCTAGGACACACAGAGCGTGTATATTTAATGCAGATAACAATGAATGTAGGTACTTATCGTCTGCCTTGCAACGTCTATGTAGTTTGACAAAAAAAAGAGACATATTTTAAATTAAAAACAAAGGTTGAGTAATCAGATGGATGAGTTTGATATAGCCTTGCAGTTATCAACATTAAAAGATGCAACACATTCATTCTTTTGTTGTTTCAAAATAATAGACGGAGCGGGGAGAGACGGATGGGAGGGAGGGGAAGGGGAAGGGGGGCAAGAAGAAAAGTTCGGGCTCGCTGGCCCCGGTTGCATTCTTTGCATATTAATACCCACAGTGTTGAGGAAGGGGAGGAAACTTTCCTGAGCAACCGGAGAGAGAGAGAGAGAGAGGACTGGGAGCGCCCCTGACTTGATATATATTGTACTGTGAGAAAAGCTTCTACTCAATGGACGATTAGTGGTAGTCGTATGGTGGGATTCAAGTATCAAAATCGTACTTGAAAAGTAAATCATATTATTTTGGTGTTGGTTAATGGGGGGTAAAACAATCGCATTGGATCGCATTGACGCAGCGCTTTGGCACTGGATAATCGATATTAGCTATTTGGACAACTTTTGACCACCGGCGTTATCGTCTTTGACTTTGGACCGAGTAAATACGATGTTTCTTAAAATGTCAATATGCCACGTTTGAGATGACGCCTTTGATGGGCTGAGCAGCAGACGCAACGACCAACCTCCTGCAGACGACACTTAGCCTGGGAAGACAAGACGTTGCGTCTTAAAGTTGTTTCCTCTTGTTTTTGGTGTCTGTTTAAATATTTCCGAGACATTCTACTACAGTTCTCTGATTGGGATTCGTTTGCTCTTGGGGTCCAACCAAGCAAAGTCCTACTCTCAGTAGTAGGATGTTGGACTGACGTCGAGGGAATGGCATCTTCTGTGTTCGAGGGGACATCGCTTGTCAACATGTTCGTAAAGGACTGCTGGGTAAACGGAATCCGAAGGCTCATCATCAGCCAGCGAGGCGAGGAAGAGGAGTTCTTCGAGATCAGGACGGAGTGGTCGGACAGGAACATTTTATATCTGCATCGGAGTTACTCGGATTTCGGCAGACTGTTTAAGAGACTGGCGGAATCCTTTCCAGAGGACAGGAGTGACCTGTCCAAGTCTCCGCTCTTAGAAGGTTGGTAGTTTGAAAAACTTTACATGAGTAAATAAAATACGTGATAACATTATAAAATAAAAGTTTTTATTTAAAAAAAAAGAGTCATTTAACGCATTAAAGCAATGTTTCAGGTTGGAATACCAAGTACTGCAAACTATAATTTCATGACACGCTTTAATGTCTAGCCTCCATCCTAGGGTTTAATGAAGTCCGCTGGGAGGTCACAGTGAGGAGACATCTTGTCACATTGTCACACATAACGGACCTGTGGACAGCTGTAGTGAGGGATGGACACTGATCTTAATGTAGGCCTACTTCAGATCAGTATTTCCTGACGTCTGACGAATATAAGTAGGCCCTAATTATGCTTTTATTATATTACCCAACCTTATAGTAGGCAAGCACATGGAGACCTACTTGCAACCACTTTCATGTTCTAAAACCCACTGATCAAATTAAACATCTGTCATATTGAATATGCAGTCACTCGACTCAATGCTAATATTGAAAAAAATGTTATAAACAAGCATAGTTAAATTATGCATGACGTCCAAAAAGTTGCGATTTGTTGTATTGCTTGAATCAGGCGAGATCTGTAGTGCTCTCAGGATTGATCCTGATTTAGGTCTGCAGGTCGCTGATAGGTTTCCCTGAACTGTGCGCGCGCGCGTGTGTGCGTGTGTGTGTGTGTGTGTGTGTGTGTGTGTGTGTGTGTGATGATGTGATCATTACCACAGAGCCAACATGTCTGATCCTCTAACAGTTTATATCTATGGCCGTCCTCCTGTGTGGAGGAGAGAGAGAGAGATACACAGGACAGAGAGAGAGAACAGAGAGAAAAAGCGAGAGAGAGCAAGAGAGACACAAAGGACAGAGAGAGAGAGGAATGGGTCCGTTTGCTTCCCCTCATATGGAAACAGCTCTCTCACAGAGTTGTTGACAGTCAGGCTTCTGCCACTCAGAAGAGGTGAGCAATGCATTGTGGGAAACGAGACCTGAGCAATGCATTGTGGGAAATGAGTCAAGAGCAATGTATGATGGGAGAAAACGGATGTTGAGAAGTTGAGATCAACAATAAAAAGTTCAACCCAGGTCTCTCTGGTTGAACGGGGACTCATCAAGAATGTATCTATCATCAGGTGATGGATGGTCCAAGCAGACCTGCCCCTGTTATCCAGTTGTGTATTTAATTCACACAGGGATGTTGAAATGGACAAGAAGTTGGGTTGAGAATGTCCGGCATGTGGAGGACTGACTGGCCCCTGCTGGTGTTGTCCTTGTTGCTGTGCGTTACCAAGGCGACTGCAGAGAAGGCTGATGTCATGATGTGGGAAGCTGTCACACAGGGCTTGGCAGAGGATTGGACACTCTATATATACCCCTCCCTGAACAAACTTACACTCACTTGTAATGTATGCGGACAATGCGTCAGAAATGGGGAAGGTGTTACATCAAAGGAAACAACCCTTGCTTGCCGACGAGCAACATTTAAAAAAAGCCTTCTTCTGTAACACTTCTGGTAGACACTTTTTCCATTTTGCTATATTGCTGTGCAGGATAGGGATCTGAAAGAAAACAATGCATCATGGGAATAAGTGCCAGATAAATCCATCAAGTTGCATTCCTTTACACAGCACCCTGCACACATAAAGACAGGAAGGATTTGGTGCATGCACACACTTATAGAATTATACTAGACTTAGGGTGCAGGGGCATGTCTAGACTAATTTAGTAGGGGTGGCACAGAGTAATATAACATAGGAGGCCCCAAACCACAACACCCAGCCTTTGCAAAGCAGTTCAGAGAATGTATACTTCACAAAATGTACTTATTTTATATAGATGGCAGATTTAGGAAGGGTGGCACAATTGGACGGGTTGGACAATTACATTTTTGTCGGGGCAGGTCATGCCACCCCAGGCCCCCCCGGTGAACAGACCCCCGGCCGGGTGCGCTGGAGTAAGAATATAATCACTCTCAGATCTTCCGCTTAAGGTCACTGACACAGTAGAGGATGACCGAGTCTGTGGGCTGATAAACACACAGAAGATGACTCATGTCATTCTAGTTCCTCTTTACTCCAGCTAGTGTCCAGAATAAACTTCGGTCTCAGACATGAAACTGAAAATGCTGACTTGAAAATGCGGAAATGCATGATTTTACCCTGGATTCCAATGCGTGTTTTTTTTGGACTGATTGGAAGTAGGATAACTAAAGATAGTTGTTGTTTCTCTCGGAGGCGAAAGGTTCTGGGTTCACCAATGTCTACTTGTATGTATCCCTGAGCAAGATGCCCTAATCTCTACCTGCTCCTTAATGTCAAAATACTGGGAGTTGCCTCGACTCAAATTGTCTGGAGAATTACCAAACATGACTTTAAAATAGTAGATGATGCAGAGTTTTGCAACACTGGAAAGAGATTGAAAAGGAGCACATGCATGGACACAGATCCCAGGGGACGGAGGGGACGAGTCCCCTCCAACTTCTGAAAAAAACAGTTGACTCCACTTTTGAACAAATTCCCACATACACACTTTTTAGAGGTTTGTTTATGTGTATGTATCCTGTTCAGTGGTCTGAACCGTTTGTTACAGCAGCTCATTTGATACACATTGGTTATATTATTGATGTCCCCTCCAGAAAATACTCTTGAAACAATTCCATGTTTGTGGTCCCCCCCTAAGTTGTAATGAGTTCTGTGCCCTTGGGCACATGTGCAACTTATTAAAAAAAATGCATCTGTTTTTTGAGGAGTATAAAAGAGAAGCGAGAGAGGGAAGCCATCTGCTCTTCTGGTTTCTACCCGAGATGGTTTATCATTTGTGACAGAAGACATTGACCAGATAATGGCATCACAAAGAAACGTCCTCACAGGAAATACGCTGCCACACCGGCTTCCTGCTCCAGGGCAGGAAGTGGACAGCAGGTCTGCACCTGAAGGAAGTGGAGAAAATACACATTGGGGAAAACCTAGGAAAACAACAACAGATGTTGGAGGTTGTTATGATTTATATGTAGAGGTTTTCTACATACATATATACATTTTCTCTACATTAAAAGCCATTTCAAAATCGACCTCTAGCAACATCACGCGTTAGAATGTCCACCCAGATAAGATGGGATAGGCTAATTATAATTATATTACTATTACTATTACTATTACTATTACTATTACTATTACTAATGCAAATGAAAATGCTATTACTGCTCCCAGACTCCCGGACAAACTTCCCACAATGTGTGAGCAATAACGCGGGAGGTGTTGGTGATAAAATAGCCAAAGTCATTCTTTCCAATCCGATGACATCATACCTAAAGGGGGTATGACGTCATCATCGCGGGACGTGGAAAACTGAGGAAAACTGTCACCAAACAACAGCTTCTCTGTGGCTGATCTGGCCATTTGTATGTTTGTTGTCAGGGATAAATGAATCGCCGTTGAACAAAGCCTAAGATCGAAGAGCTGTAACCCTTACACCAATTCAATTAAATCTGTTATTGACTATTTGAAATATGATTTCCTTATAAATATTGCATTATTGCACCAATTAATATACTTTCTAACATACTGAGTTCTCTCTCTCCCTCAAAAACCTTAAAACAAAACTGCCACAATGAAAATGTCCATTTTGAAGTCTGTCAAACCTGATGCAATTTATGCTTGTGTGAGGTCGGCATCTTTACCACATTTCGTTGTCAGCTTGTGGTGACAAAGATTTTGTTGTGTTACAAGACATGACAGTTGCTTTATGGTTGAATACAATGTTTTGGCGCGTGACTTCTCCAGAACTAAACCCCTTGTATCTCTTAATGGATGGAGAAAGACTGCCCTAAATATAGCTCTGAATGTGAGCTCTTTAAAGCTGTTATTACCATAGTCTGTCATTACTATTATCCCCAAACGTCTTGAAACCATGTAGGGGATAAAGTCATTGTATACCACATATTGGTACACTTGTTCTAAAGCCTGTTTAGGTGCTCTGTTTTTGTCTTCGTTCTACCATAAAGAAAGATGGAGCCATGGTTAGCAAATATCTTTAACCAGATTTTATGTATCAGAATATCCCACTACCGTTGTCTGTGTAACTAACCATTTCAAGTGAATATTATAATTCACCATACTTAAAGGTGTCTTTGTTTATCCTGCGATTTAAGAAAGGTTAACATTTAAGGCTGGTAAGCTACAACAGTCTCCACAGTTGCTCTTTTTCAGAGCGGCGCCACTGGAACACAATTAAATAAACCAATATTTAAATGGAAAATATAAATGTTATATATTTTAAAGGGTAAATGTGTTATGTGTTTCAGGGTTGGTGAAGATCAGAGAAGCCAGTGACATTGAGCTGAAGCTGAACGAAGTGGAGAGACTTCTCAAGAACGCCATCAACCTGCCCTGGAAGGTACAGTAGAACACAGTAGAGTACATTCAAATACAATAGAGAACAGTTGAAAATAGTAGAATGGATTACAGTAAAGAGAAGAACATCAACCTGCCCTGGAAGGTACAGTAGAACACCGTAGAGTAGAACACAGATGAGCACAGTAAAGTAGAGTAGAGCAACGTAGAGTAGAGTAGATCACAGTAGAGTGAGATAGAATGCAGTAAATTTGGACACAGTAGAACACAGTAGAGTACAGTAGAGTATAATACAATAGAGAAGAGTCAATCTAGTAGTAGAGTATATTAGTAGCATTAAATAGATAGATTTACGATTATGCAGTGATGGTGACTCCCAACCATTAGGTACTGGGTCCTATTCAAAATGTCCACAGCCTAACTGTACCTCCTTCTTAATGACATGTATCTATATTCCCAGTTAGTCATTTGTGGTTAAAAGCGGCTTCTAAATAGTAAACAGTCATTTCTACAGGCCAGCATTTTTCCTTGTTACTTGACCACAGTAGGAAGATGGTTTTTCATTGTGAGTCTGCAGACAATAAGAGGAAACCATGATCCACCGCAACCACAGCTGCATGGTCGTGCCGCATCCACACTTCTTAACGCTTAATCAACAGGTTTATGAGCTAAGAACGGAATGTGTCTTCCCTGCCCAAGTGATGACATGGCACTGTTAATGTTGATTCTTAACTCTACTCTACATTAAGTGCTTGCGAATATTGAAAGTTGTTCATTTGTACTTTGTAGTTTGTAGTTTAGTTGTAAAGACAATAATTATTTTTTTTAGCCTGTATTTATGTGATACTGTTTTTGACAATCTGCTGTGTGAAATATTGCAGAAAGGGCTTACAACATATCCTTGTTATGATGGTTTAAATAACGGTTCCCTACGGACTGAAGTGGGCAGCCCTTGAAGTTTGGGTTGGTGTGTCTTAGGCTACCCTAAAAGTTGTGAACCACTGCTCTACATGACTATATACTATAGACTATATATAATATTTATATATAAATATACCTCTCTCTATAGTTCTCAAGGTCAGAGGTCATGCTGACGTTCTTCGAGCGCTCTCCCCTGGACCAGGTGCTGAGGAATGATAAGGTCCACAGAATCCAGCCCTGCTTCCAGAGCCCTCTCAACATATCAGGTACATGACTTTATCATATCCTATCACTTTATCAGTATGTCACTTTATCACAACATATCATTATATCATATCAACTTATCTGGTATATCAGTTTATTCTATCAACATATCAGGTATATCACTTTATCATATCAACGTATCAGTATATCAGTTTATTCTATCAACATATCAGGTATATCACTTTATCATATCAACGTATCAGTATATCAGCATATCAGGTATATTAGTTTATCAGTTTATCATATCAACATATCAGCTATATCATATCAACATATCAGTATATAATATCAACATATCATTATATCATATCAACTTATCTGATATATCAGTTTATCATATAAACTTATCAGGTATATCATTATATCATATCATATCAGGTATACATCTTTATCATATCATATCAGGTATATCAGTTTATCAGTTTATCAGTTTATCATATCAACATATCATTATATAATATCAACATATCAGGTATATTAGTTGATCAGTTTATCATATCAACATATCAGCTATATCATATCAACATATCAGTATATAATATCAACATATCATGTATATTAGTTTATCATATCCCTATATCAGGTTTCTACCTCTTATTCAATTCAAACAATTCGGTTATTTTCCTGTTAGGAACGACCTCTGCATGGTTCAGTGCATTAAGGTTACAGTGCATTCATACATGTGAGACAACATACAAAGTTAAAGGCAGTCTCAGCACATAGGGACTAATGTGCTTAAAACTGCACTATGTTACGTTTCTACTGCAGCAATTTACTTCTTTAAAGAATATCTCAAATAGAAAGTTTGTCAATCAATAAAACGCATCTCGTCGGCGACACTACCTTCGGGGTCAAGTGAAGTTACAAACACACGGCCGTAATACCCCCACCCAGGGGTCAGGCCAACAGAACTGGACTTTTCACCCTCACAGTCGGCTAATTGCTTCGGAAAATGTGTGATTGTGACACAACCACACATAAACTCATGACACAATCGCACAAGTCAAAGAAGATGAGTCGGACCACTCCGTCACCCTGAAAGATATATACTCAGTACTCCACCCCCCACGCAAACTTAGAGGAGGTTAAGAGGACATCGCAGTAATAGGCTGTAAAATAACTGACAAACTCAATTCAATTGTTTGATATGTTTTGTGCATACTGTGTTGATTTGGTGCAAAATGGGATTGGGATATCAAGCTTTGATGGGGACATTTATAACTTAAGCTAACGTAACTTCTTTAAAGCTTAACCACAACCCCTGCCTGTCTGCTCCAGAGATCATGCGGTCCAACGGGTTCTGTCTGGCCAACACCGAGACCATCGTTTACGACGAGCGCCTGTCGCCAGCGGACAAAGAGAGACCGTCCTCCACAGACTCAGAGGAGCACGCGTGAGTTTCCCTTCACGTTTACATCTGGTCATTTAGCAGCAGACGCTTCTATCCAGAGAGACCTACCGGGGAGGTTAAGTACTCTCAAATATAATTGCTGCTAAATTTAGTAATTTAGTTTGGCATTTAGTAATAGTCCCTTAGGGGTCATCTTTAGAAGATAGGATGCTAAAACAACCAACAAAGTAAGCTGTTTAGTGCTACTGCTGGCACTATCAGAAGCCAGGCCCACTCTCCCAGTATAGTACATGATCCAGACCTTACACAACGATGCCAGATGCTCTCCACAGCCTCTTATCGGTTTCATGGATATTTCATCATCATCTGGAAGAGTGCTCTTTGTACTTCCTTTTCGGACGTGTGTGTGGAATTCCTTGAATGCAAATGTGCACTTCCTTGCATGCACGCACACAAGCATGCACACACACATGCACACGCACACACACACACACACACACACACACACACACACACACACACACACACACACACACACACACACACACACACCACAGGAAGTCTCTGTACACCTCTTCCTTCTTCGTCTGGGTGTGTACAGAGCTAAGAGGGAACTAAGAGGGAACCGGGTGTGTACAGAGCTAAGAGGGAACAAACGTTTTTGTACAACAAACGTAACATTTTCTCCTTTCTGGAGGGATAGACTTTCCCATTGCTATCCCCCAATGTCTACTACCTGTAGGCATCCTTGAGCAAGATGCCCTTCCACCCCTTCCTGCTTCATAAAGACATCTATCTCCAAAAAAAAAAGAATGATCTGTAAGGCACTTTGAATAAAAGTAATAAGTGTAAATACGCCTGGTGTTTTCCGCTCCCAGGTACGACGACGGAGGGTACCTACCCCCAGACCCCCTGCCGTGCGACGAGGAACCAGAGGCCTACGTCACCAACCTGTCCTACTACCACCTGGTCCCGTTCGAGACCGACATCCTGGAGTGAGGAACCGCCGAAGGAGAGACACTACGTTTGGCTGTTAGCTTAACTCATGCTAGCTCCGCTGCTAGCACCTCACCATGCCAAACCAGACGCCCGAAGCTCCTGTCTCAGTGGAACGTGAAGGCTGTGGCTGCCGCCTGGTCTCGACTTTAGTCCGTCAAGGACGTCGGGCCGTTTCTGTGATTTGACTTACCCATGAGACTGAAACCACAGACGTGCGTTATCGTTTGTTGTTTGGTCTGTAATGTCGCCACGTGCCTCTGGTTAAGCTCTCTCATCGTCGAGAACAGATGGATTGAGATTGTGTTGAGAATGACAAACTGTCTTCTATACAAACTTTTCATCACAATAAACTTTAACCCCAAACCCTGAAAAATTGTTCCCCAACAACTTTTACTGCAACATAATGTTCCCCTGACAAACTCTCCCCCACTGAAAACCTCCAACAGCATCTTAACCTGGTGCGTCTAAAGTGTTGTAATTCAGTATTGTGAATCTTTATTTATAACGCTGCTTTGCAACGCTGGTGTAACAACTCCCGAGAACCTCTGTCAGCTCAGCCTTCAACTTTAACTCCTAGCATTTTCCATCTTTTTGTTCTGATTTGTATCTTGTTTTTTGTGAGTTTGGTATTTGTGAGTGTTACAAAGCCACCAGGAATACATGGCAGTAAAGAAACACACATGAGCAGATATTATATATTAAATACATGCTGGCCATGGCCATTCAAATTGTATTTCATATATCTCTATATCTCTATGAAACATTGCATCACCATTATGGACCACACGATTAAAAATGATTTGTTTTATTTTCATTTGCATTTGGGGAATAACATGTCTACCCAACTATATCTTTAAAAATATATTGTTATATAGGAACAGAGTTCTGCTTTTATATGAATGTTAATACAGACTCTTAAATTACCACTATAAGCTGTGAGAAGGTTTTGGCCCTTTAACATGACCATGATGCATATTTAAGTTGTTTTTTATTAAACCAATATCTTAATATTTAATTTAAATTAGACTAGATCTAATCAGAGACAGGGTCTTACCATTATTTTGGAAGTAACAACAATGGAATCATCTCAATTTTGTGGCAATACTTTTACAAAAGAAAGATAAGTAAAAAAAAAAATGTTTTGCATAAAGTTTTGTCCTGTTATTGTGTTGAGAGAAACGTCCATGCTGTGCATCTGTATATTAGCGGGTAATGGTCATTCAAAAACCCAAACTCAACTAAACTGAAATACAAGCAGTTTATTATGTGTTATTGTGAACCACAAAAAGAGGTTGTTCTTCAGTGTTTTTTCCGACTCTTTAGCGTTTCTCGTAGCTCAGCACAGAAGCAGCAGGGCTTCATGTTTAGACTGAAATATACTGAACAGAAAAACCTTGTACTGCAAGGGACAAACAACTGGGTCATGTTTTATTTTAGGCACTTTTAGTTTTTAATGAATGAATGTGAATGTCATCTCCTAATTCTTCAAACCATCAGAACAGTGTTTGTTTGTCACTTTGCGTCGTGAATAAAGGGACACTAGACTTGGAAGGGCTTTAAGTTTCCTGCTGTTCTCTCAGTTTATGGGCGTGAGAAAGCTCAGCTCTTTTGCCATGTTTCAAACTATCCTCCTCCTTGTCTGTTTTCTTGGTACAAATCCTCCATTAACCGGAGGGGATAGCAGACAGAATGGAGAATGAACCTTTCTGTTTTAAGACTGGTAAAAGTGAAATGTTTCCTGCCAAATAGAGGGTTCTAATGTAAAAGAGTGAATATGATTTTAAGCATGAATTTTAATTGAGCAATATTACACAAGAGGGTGTGTGTGTGTGTGTGTGTGTGTGTGTGTGTGTGTGTGTGTGTGTGTGTGTGTGTGCGCGCGTGCGTGCGTGTGAGAAATGCAGAATACTATTTGGTGAGGATGTTGTGGTGATGATTTTGGCGGTGAAATTATTGAGTTAGTGTCGGCCACGGTTATGGGTGTTAGGTTAGAGCGGCATCTTGTGGTCAAAGCTATATCTTCACAGAATTATTCAAACAATTCCCCAACCAGTAAACGGTAGCTCGATGAAATGTAAATACATACGCCTATTAAAGCAGTAAGCCCCCTCTCAACGTTCTTAATGGAAGCCTAGTCTTTATATCTGATATTAATATAAGGTTCTAATCTTATGTCATATGTTTAGCAGAATGAGCCATTATCCATTCAAACACGACAAATACAAATATTTGCACTCAAACAGTGGATAACATGAACATCTCTTTCAAACACATCGGTGAGTCCCAAGCGGCCAGGATGCTGCGTCACACTGCGCATGCCCAGGACCATTGAATTTAGTGACTGTATTTCCTGCTCTCTGTTACCTCCTTGCAGCGATGGCTCAAGTCACAGCTTCTCTCCTTTGTGGAGGTATCTACCCTTTTCACATTTTATCATCGGATTAACCACTATATCTTCCGTTAATGTAACGACCAGAGCGTCCTTGAAATTAGCTTTTTTTGTGTGTCAATATGGTTAATAATCAAACGTAGACCGCAGAGACGACATCGTGTCAGCTTGTGATGCTTCCCCTTCCACCACCAGGGTCTTTCAACAAAAAGGCTTGCAGAATTGCCATAAATTGCACATTCGCATAACGATGGGTTTAATTGCACTAACCCATAACCTGTGCTTCATGTTGTCTCTCTCTGCAGCTGTCGTTGCTCTGCTGAGTTCAGCGGTGCTTGCAGTGGTCGAAGACCTGGATCAGACGTAAGTGATGCTCTCTTTTCTACAACCTACAGCCTAGTCTTGTGGTCATAGTGCAGTTTCCTGATTCTATTTTTTGTTGTCCACGGTATCTTTTAGAGATCGTGTCGCTCCTTCAACTAGCGAGATCAAATTCAGCACACAGAGCAGTTCCTATGAGCACATCAGCATTTTATTCTTGTCTCGACGAGCTGCTCCATTTAAACTGGCATTATACAATATACTATAATGTTTATGTGGACATTATAGTTTACTATTAGGTTCATTGTTTCACTTGACTTATAATTGAATACCAGACTTGTGGTGACCGCCCATGGTTTAATAACAACACTGCTGACTGGCAGTTTGTTTCAGTGGTTGCTTCCTACTTCACAAATGTTTCATATTTCGCTGAGTATGAAGAGTAAACCCGATACATGGGCGATTTGGTGGTCAAATTGCAGTGAACAAAATTTATTTTCTTCCCCAAATTCAAACGTTGGAGCTTTTTTTTTAACGATTGTGTGGGTGGGGCCCCTTGGTAAAAACCTTAGGCAGTAACTGCCAGTCAGTAATGCGGGCTAGTTTCAACAATGCCGGAACTGTCTGTAACGTTTACCGATTTATTTTTGCATTGACATTTACATTGCTAATACTCTATATGCACATAGATTGTGCATATAGATATATTTTCGTTATAAATATTATAGTTTATACAGAATATAAGTTTTACTAATCGTTTTTACTGTTCATTTAAATACAAGATATTTACAAATGTCTACTTCTGTCCTCTACTTTCTGCTGCTGTAATGTCCCGCCTGGGATTAATACAGTTTCTATTATCTTATCTTATCTCACCCTCCAATCGGTTCTTAGAACAACAATCAGCTCTCATTCATTCAGTAAAAGCCGATACTTCCGGGCTTCTTCCAACACATAGCCCATGTTGTGTGTAGGATGTAATTGAATCAGCTTTCAAATCAACCATCATATTGGACTATATGGCTCTGTAAAACCTCTTTTCTGAACCTTCCATCCATTTTCGCCAGATTTAAAGACACCCGCATGAATGATATCTGGCTGGTCGATGTGAGTCTTTACACGACACACACACACGCACGCAGGCACGCACGCAGGCACGCACGCACGCACGCACGCACGCACACACACAGAGTCTGGGTGTGTCCAACCATGGTCTGGTCCAGCTCAGCCCCTGTGGGAGAGTTGGCTGTGGGGTGGCTGAGTCGAGCAGATAGGGTGAAGGTCTTATGGAGAGGGGTGGTGTTAGGGGAGGGTAGAGGTAGACGGTGTTGTACCAGGGTGGTGTTAGAGAGGTGATGTTAAAGAGGTGGAGCTTTGATGGGTGGTGTTAGGGAGGTGGAGCTTGGAGGGGTGGTGTAAGAGAGCTGGTGATAAAGAGGTGGAGGACGGTGGTAGACGGTGTCGTACCGGGGGGAGTTAGAAGGGTGGGTTAAAGAGCTGGAGGTTGGAGGAGTGGTGTTAGAGGGGGTGTGTTGAATAGGTGGAGGATGGTGGAGGTAAGAGGGTGGTGTTGGAGGGGTGGTGTTAAGGTTAGAGGGGTCGAGGGTGGTGTGTGTGTCTGTTGAGTGTGTGTTTGTGT
>OOFG01060144.1:0-10241 GCA_900323295.1 Molva molva
CCCGCCGCGCCCGGTTCTCCCGCACCTATCCACCCAACCGCCGCAATCATGGGCAATCAGCGTGAGAGAGAGCCTGGGAGTGCTAAATAAAAGCTGGTTTGACGAGGACCATGCAGGGGGCACCTTTTGACTTGTTTTCCTCACGGGTTTCAAAGTCATTTGATAAGTTAGTTAGTTAGTTAGTTAAAGTGGCAATCTTGAAGATTTTCATGTAAATAAGTGTCTGTTAGGTCGCTATCTATCGGCGAATGTGGGAACACAATGGTGATTGAGTCTATGGCCCACTGATGAAATTCCTGGCATTTGCCTGATGAATCTGTCGTCTGTATCTCTGGCAAAAATGACTGCTCATTGGCAAAGGTGTCGCCAAAGAGAACGACACATAAATCTTTGAGATTGCTACTTTAGGAGTGTGTAGCCATACAGCCACATTCTCCAAATGTGGTAATGTTTGCTAAATTACTTTATTACTATATAACAGGCTGGAACTGCATTCCATCGGTCAAAACAGCTCTGGCTTTGTCTGATTGGACGCTGTACCTAAGGTCATGTCGGAACTCAAAATAACCCCTCTGGGAATTCTAAACAGCCTTTTTGAATGGGCGTGGTCACATGCCTGTCTGTGGCGAGCTTCCATGGTAACGCTGGGATCCCTCGTCTTCTTCCTGGCTTGATCCAAGTCAAGCAGCAGATCCTGGGCTGTCCCAGGGTCCAGAAGCTCTCTGTCCATCAGCTCCTGGAGGAAGCTGTTGACTGCCTCACCCTCCTCTTCCTCAGCCAAGTGGTTGTACAGCTCTGGGTATGTGCATATTTAGATGAGGATTCAAAATAACAGAGAAGATTCAACTTTGGGACTGAGTGGTGGTAAACTTACTACACTTCAGAGTAGTGGTCAGGGAACTTCTCAGTCCAAAATTTATATATTAATGTTCCTTATGCTGTTAGTCTCTCTGGCTAGGAAGTATTATTATTTCTTATTAATCAACTATGAAAAGTATATCAAAGTAATCAATGTGACCTTTCTCTCTACTCTCGGGCCATGATCCCATTCTGAGCGAGATTTAAGATGTATAAAATAGTGCCTGTTTTAGAATGGTGGGTTAATGCATACCATCAAAGCTGCTGTAGTCCATGACAGTAGGCTGGACAGCCGTGGGAACAGCAAACGCGGCCGGGTCATCTTCCTCGTCCATTTCAAGCTCCAGTCGTAACTTACTGCTCATCCAATCACTGAGAAGGGCCTGAGCTGCAAGATGCATTTAGATGGATATACAACACACGATATGCAGCACCATGATAGGTTACCAATGTGCTGCTAAGTTACTCTAACCTGCTGGCATGTATCGTGGCATGACAAGTACCTTAATATACAAAGAACTCTAGCATGCCAAGTATCCCACATGCTCAGTCCTCCAACATGCTTAGTAACCTAACTTGCATGTCTTTAGATGTAGAAGGAAGCTGTAATCCCAAAAGAAAAGCTGCGTCAACACAGGGAGAACATCCAAACTCCACAAAGGAAGGGTCTGGTTTGACCTTTGACCTTCTTGCTGTGAAGCATCAGCACTAACCACTGAGCCATGCGCCCCATATTTTTTACAACATTGTGATTTATATTTCTTCCCATGGACCTACCTTCGCTGAAAGCGTCGTCATGATCCTGTAACTGCTCGGTGCTTTGCAAAGCCATCGCTCTGCTGTTAGCTTCAGAAGTCAATCTCCTGCTGGAGAACACTTCTGACACCGCAAACTCAGAAGCCATCTCCACTCGCTGAGGAAGTGGACAGATTTCACCGTCAGGGATCGGGATATATTCTTTACCAATAAAAGCAGGACAGGCTGCACTCAAACACAAAAGTGTTCCTCATGGGAACGTGAAGGGGAGCTCTCACCTTCATCCATTCATCAATATCGTCCGGCTTTAGCTGCATCTATGAGAGGGTTAAAAAAATGATAGTAGGGGTGGCATAACACGCTAGTGCGCTAACTGTGTGGGCAATATGCCTACAGTATGCCAAACCTATACCCAGGTTTGATTCCTGCCTGTGGTCCTATGCTACATGTTGTTCCCTTCCTTTCCTGTCTCTCTTCACTGTCCTGTCCATAAAGGCACAAAAAGCCCTTAAAATATACACATAAAAAAATATATAATAACATACAGTTTAAATTGAATAAAGGGTTTTACATCTTAGTTAGGCACAGACTCATGCCAGGTCTATGGGCCTAAAAGTACCTGGGGGGAGGGGGCCTTATATGACCTATAAAGATTGAGCTTTCGGTTCTATTCCGATTCTTTCAAGAGGCATAAGTTCGCAGACAGTGGGCAATTGGTAGGCTTACACGCCTTTGAGCTTATTCTTTATTCAGGTCAATTCATTGTAATTTATCATTCAGCAGGGATGTAACGTTAATAGTTGGAGGAAAAGTCTGAAAATTACCAAAGATTCATTTCATACATAGAATATCGGATACCGCCCTTTGTTTTATGTTAAATATATGACAATAAATAGTCAAGGTTAGTGGCAAAACTGGACATATAAATATTTTTTAAATATTTTATACATTCGTTTTTTTCATAACAGCAAGTATCAGACAACTTTTTTTATTCTTTACAGCTAGTTAAAGTTTGTAAGTTCATATTTTTTCAAAACGTACCTTCTGGCAAGGTGTTTTTTGTTTGGTGCGTCTTCTCCAGTTAAAAAGATGATTGTTTCCTTGAAATGTCATTATTTTAATAAACCTCACTGTATTCAACCCTAATCCTGACTATCTTGTTTCTATCATCCCAATATAATACATCTGATTTACAATGTTCAACCTACTGGCTACAACTTGTGCACGATAGACTGTGTACACAAATGTGCCCTATGATGAATGGAGTAACTGGGTAGTGTAGTTAATTATAATTTCCCCGTGTTTAAAATGATCCCAATGAAGGACAAAAAAACTACAGGTCCCAATATAACCTAACGGCAGGAGCAGGTTTTGGTGGCTGACTTTATCGTTACCATGGTAACATTTGTTAGCTTCACTCTTCTTCCTACAATGCAGTACGTCCATTGTAAAATGTGATCAAAATAATAAAATACCAAAATGACATTCAGTTTTTTTCCCGTTCTGGGAATGTTCTAACTTTAAAAAACATTTCGACGTTTGGATCTGTAGACTACGATAGGCAACCAAAACAATGACGTCATTTTACCACGACGTGTAGTCTTCTTCCAAGTCTGTATTGTAGTTCTCTATCTATGGGTAGTAGGAAGTGCTTCTATCAAGCTACGGTAAGCTGTTATTAAACTGCTCCCAATGAGAATCTTAAGTGTCAAGTTAATCCACGGCCACCGTCTTGCACAAAAACATATATCTCAAGATCTCAGTATTGATATGTGAAGAAAACCGGCGTGCACTCGCCTGCACGTGAGCTGTTTAGCTAGGTGGCTAACGTTCCTATTGCATATTGGGAGCGTTTGCTAAATTATAAACAAGTTATAAGACGTATGTTTTTCCCGTTGTAGGTATCAGACTGTATTGCTGTATGAAAGATGAAGCTGGAACTGACTCGTGTAGTTCAGGGAGGATATCGTCTGGGTGTCCTGAAGGAGATTGGCAGAGCGGCGCACAGCTCATTGGAGGTGCCTGGCTGCTTACTGTACACCCGCTGTGGCGCTGTGCCCCACCTCACCCAAGACACCCTCCACACCTTGAGCAATCTGCCCTCTATCACACAGCTCACCCTATCAACAGTGTGAGTTACATCCCCCCGGATAGCCTATTCTACACACATCCACATTTACTTTATATTACAAGCCTTGTCCTTCTCACTTATATTTATGTTGGCTTTTAACTTTAAGAGCGGAGCACCAGGAAGTGTTGGAGGAATATAAGGATGGATTCAAGAAGTTTGCAGGTATGGTAAATGCAGGCTTCATTTCATGTGCCTTCAATGATTTTATCTTTACAGCATTGTATA
Source organism: Molva molva (assembly GCA_900323295.1). NCBI lineage: Eukaryota > Metazoa > Chordata > Actinopteri > Gadiformes > Lotidae > Molva > Molva molva. The sequence goes on from OOFG01060144.1 coordinate 3,971, forward strand.
AAGCGATGCTTGAGTCTTGTGTGAAAAGGATGCACATCATTATACATCCGCGGCATGCAGCTTGCATTGTTAGTAGTATCTATGATAATAGCTTTGTAACACTGACTACCGGATTAGCGCACAATCCATTGTCGTAGTATTTCCCTTGCTACAATAGAAAAGATGGAAATCGTCGTACTTTACATTTTATGAAAATAATTGAAAAGTGCTTTGTTTTCCCTGTGAGGCTTAGGCTAATCAAAGTCATGTAGCGGTCCAGGCACAAGGCCTTTCCCAGATGGGTGACCTCGTTTAGTTCTGCAGTACCGTCGTCATCATAGCAATAATCTGTGCCCTCCTTCAGGTGGCCAAAATTGAAATTAGAAGTATAATTATAGCGCAATTGTTTGCCCCGCATGGGATTATTACATTGTGTCCCAAGGTACACAATGTAATTAGAGCCTGTGGTATTTTAGCTTGTTGTGGTGGTTTTTCATCTTGTCACCTCTTGATCTTCTGCCCCATGCACATATGTTAATACCCCCCACCTATAGAATAACTTGTAGCGCTCATATAATTTACCCGCACAGCTTGTGGTACGGAAACTGGGAAATTAATTCCCAAAGCACTGGTGACCTATGGCTGACGTCACTGTAGGTCTACAAAATAATGTCATCACCAACGTTCCTGTTCAAACACTTCCAATTGGTCCAACTGGTGTTTTGTTTTGTTGTGCTTTGGGTGCAGGTCTTCATGACACAGCGTTGTACTGCTCACTCCATGACCCCGTGACCCAGAGCCCTGCGGGTCACGTCACCAACAAGGTCAGGGTGGCTCATCAAGAGTTAACGCGTCTATTCCTGAAACACATGCACATCCATAGTCAACAGGCTTATGGTTAATTTTTTTCCAAGTCATTCTGCATATTCGGAGAGTTTAACTCTGTGTCACCCGGGAGTATGTTTATAGCAGCCTATCTAGCGTTGGTCAGGATCCATGTCCGCCAAGCTGATTCTGCTCCCTGTGGGCTGTGTCCAGACGGTGTCGGTGTGGGGCAGTGGTGGGCGGATAGAGCTGACGGTGGGCAGGTTCATGGCCCTGCAGAAGGCGCTGAGGCCAGACCTGTACCAGAGCATGGCAGATGGGGAGACCTGGCAGGGGGATGCTACCTCCAGGAAGAGGATCCGCAAATCAGTGGACCGAACTCTGGCCCATCTCGACGAGTGTCTGCTCATCCACCAACAGACGGTGGTACGTTGGCAGACACCCCTGCAACACACACCCACACTGCAGTTGTAATCACACTACTAAACATTAAGGATTTAGTGTTCTTGTTTTTTCGGTTGGAATTTATTTCAAGTTGCACACACCGTAGCGTTATTTGATTTGGGGGAGAATGGCAAAGACATAGGATTTTACCCCCTTTTTCTCTAAATTGGGGACTTATTTCAGTAAAAGTGATAAAATGGCATAGATTACTATGTTGATGATCATATAAGACAAATTACCACGTTTAAAACAAAAATAAACAGTTTTGGGTTCACTGTTCTCTTTAAGGGCTTCCAGTCAACCTCAGTGTGCCTCCCTGTCCAACTCCCGCCTGTGTCCTGTGTGTGTGTGTGGTGGTGTTTCTGGTGTCGGCTGTGATCCAGGAGCTGCAGGGTGCTGAGGTGCTGGGGGTGGTGGAGGGAGGAGACAGCCTGGAGGAGAGGGTTCGTTCGGCCAAGGAGACGGCCAAGCGTCCCGTGGGCGGCTTCTGCCTGGACGGCTTCCAGACGGGCTCCATGGAGGGCTCGCTGAGGACCCAGCTCATCGGCGCGGTGGCCGGGGAGCTGCCAGAAGACAAGCCCAGGTCGGCCCATTCTCCCCGCTCTGCCTCCCTGGTCCAAGGGATGAGCTGTGTTGTTGTTGTGGTCGTGATTGGGAGACAGCCAGCCTGTGTGTGTGTGTAGGTGATAATTAGCTGTGAGGCGTGATTGGCATACTGGAGCTTTATTCTTCTTCTTGTTCTTCCTTCCCCTGTCAATATCTTTTTCTCCTTTTTTTCTTTCTTACAGTTTTTTCTTTTTATTCTTCATCTGTTTCTTCCTCCTTTACCGCCTTTCTCCTTGGTCTCCTACTTGTTATTTGTCTGTCTGTGATCCCTCTGTCTGTCCCTCTATCTGGGCAGTAAACGGAGCATACAGGCATAATGCACGCACACACACATCTGTCCTTTTCCCACATAAAGCCCCACATGCTAATTCAATTCTATGTCCACCCTGACCCAACCACCGTCTATCTGTGTGACTTTAGTGGATAATTTAGCATCACCAAGTCCTGGTCTGCCAATCAGCTGTCCCTACAGATTTTTCACACGTGGACAACCCGCCCCTCCCTCCAGTCTTCCGCCATGTCCTCTTTTAACAAGGACTAAGCAATACGATCATTCATATTCATTAAATGAATACTATTAATTTAATGAAAATGATATACCGCTTATAAACTTTTACAACTCCTATCTCTTTACCTCCTATCTCCTATCTACTCCATATCTAGAAATACATGTCCTGACCTTGACCTTCCAATTGCATATCGTGTAACAATGTAATGATTTCCTGAGAATTGAACCGGGCTGCCCAGGCTTCCGTCTTCCATGCGCTCAGCTGCCATGTCTACCAGGGCTCATTATTCTCCGTCTGGCCCAACCTTGACGGGGGGGGGGGGCTTACAGTCAGGTTCATTTTAGGTGGGAAGAGATGATGAGCTGTCATCCATACCCCTGCCTCCTGAAGGCCTTTCCCATCCCCCCCGTCTCTCTTATTATGCTCAGTATGTTCTCTCCCCCCCCTTGCCCTCCAAGTCGTGGTAGCGTTAATCTCTCCAGTGTAGCGGCTGGGGCAGAGAGGGAAGAGTCTCCTCTTCCATAGGCATCTTTCCCCCTCAGGAACCATGTCCTTTCAATGGTCTTCCACCAGGGAACACCTCCCACTTGGCCTCTTCCTGCTTCCTCCTTCCCTGTGAAGTAAGATGGGGAGCTAGGCTGGGGGAGCTAGGCTGGGGGAGGCGTTGGGTTGCTGGAGGCGTACAGCCCCGGAGCTCCCTGTGGCCATCACCATTGCGTTCACCATCAGACGTCACCGGAACGTGTGGAGAGAGAGCAGTGGGTCTCCACGATAATGAAGTCATTATCAAATGTTAAGTTGGGGTTTGGTCTAATCAGCCCCGGGCACAAGGGGGAGAGAATAAAACCTCTCATGGGAGGGCCCCTTGCAGAGAGGGGATGGTCTGGTCTCTGTAGTAAACCTGCTCTGAGCTGATGGATTTGTGTGTGGCTGTGATGGATTGAGTCCCCTTGCTCCTGTTTGATCGATTTCAAACTTGGTTGCAACCAATAGTTCTTCTGTAATGCAGAACTATCTGCAATAATGCCGTTGTAATGCAAAACTATCTGCATTACAGATATAACAGATTATCTTTGCATTCCGATGTTTTTTAAGCTTTTATGAATTGTGTGTGCATGCGTGCGTGCGTGTGGGTATATCTGTGTGTGTATGTGTACATCTGCGTGTGTGTGTGTGCGGCTGTGTGCTTCTCAGACTGCTCCAGGGCGTAGGCAGGCCAGACGAGGTGGTGGCGTGTGTGGAGGCCGGGGTGGACCTGTTCGAGAGCTTCTTCCCCTTCCAGGTGACGGAGAGGGGCTGCGCATTGACCTTTGACCTGGACCTCTCCCCGGACCCAGAGAGAGCAGGTAGCACGCCCCCCGCAGGTGTGCAGCCACTCGGCGCCCAGAGGGCGGCGTCTCCAAGCCCAAAGATTTTTGTGCAGCTCTTTTCTTTTTATAGGGACAGCTGTACAAACTGTCCCTATAAAATTAGAATATGAGGGGCAATTTTCTTTGTTTGAATTAAATGTTTTTCAGTACCCAATAGGTCAAATTAACAACCAATTTAGTCACCGCTAAAACGTGTTTAACAGGGAATAAGTCTGTTAATATATATTTATGTGGGAGTGTGGCAAAAAACATTATATAAACTGTTCAGAGAGAAATTTGAGTAATATGCTATTGTTTCGTTGGAAGCTGAAAGCTGCGATCCCGCAGTGATGTTGTGGAGAAAACCACAATGGATTCTCCAATTGCCTTCATGTCATGAACGGGAAATCTAGTCGTCATCGAAAAGTCTTTAAAGATAAAGGATAACGACACACACCAGAGGATTGAGGCCTTATTCTTCGATTTCCTATTATTGTGATTGTACCAAGTTCCATAATTGCAGGCATCAGTTTGTAACATCTGGCTGCAAATGTTATGAATGCCTGAGCGATAGCTTAGAAGAATATGAGAGCCTAATGACAATACTCAGGGGCATGGTCTGAGATTCACATACTGCTCAGATACAGCTTCTGCCAGCGCATGCTGCAGTACAAACATAACAAAATAAAGACCACTCATTCCATCTCATGTTTAATGAACCAATACTACAATCATACCTCTTAATAGAACAGAATCTGCTCCTTCATCCAAAATGTCTTGGATGTAGCTCTGCAAATGAATGAGCGTTCAGGGTTTTCTGCTTTGAGTTTCCATGTGGAAGGCAGTGAGAGCTTGGTATGCTAGTTTGATTCTGCTTTGAGTTTCCATGTGGAAGGCACTAAGAGCTCGGTATGCTAGTTTGATTCTCTTATGCTAGTTAAGCCATAGGAACTACAGTCAGTGCGGTGTGGTGGCTTTACATCAATGCTTCACCTTGCCATGCCCCTGTGTTTTTATCCAGGTTTTATTCTCATTTATTTTATTTAAAAGGATTGCCAACGTGCCAGATTATAGCTTTAAGACAATCCGCATCTGTACTCGCTTGGCAGGTCAAAAGGTAAAAGAAATAAGGGCCAGTATTAAATTAAATCAGTGCAGTATTTTATGGCAACTCCTCTGGCGATATTAGAGTTCAACTGTGTTTGTGTGGGCTTGTGTTTGTCGAGTGAGCATTGTTGAGTGAAGATTTTATTTTTGGATAACTTTGATGGTTCACATTGGAATTGGCAAAGGCCAAGCATCGATGGCCTGGGCGCTGCTTGTTACATATGTAACGCTGCAGACCCAGCTGAGTCAGCCGGCGCTGTAGATGCAGCACGGGGCTGTAATGGAGTTCAGTGTAGGTGAGAGCAAGGCTGGTGTTGACCAGCGGAGCGCCTCCTCTAATCCCCTCTCAGCCAATTAGAAGGCCCTGCTGGGTGCCTGCCTGCCTGCCTGCCTTACTAGGCTACTCCTCTTTAGCGTAGCGTATTAGCGTATATGCTAATCCAGCCCTATAGCCAGCCCCCTCTCTTCATCCTCCTCTCCTCTTCCTCTGCTTGTTTCCATCTGCCAGACTATTTCATTATGATACTCCATATCTCTCTGTTTTCAGTTGTTCCCAGTAACTCACGGACGCCTTTTCCTTGCAGCTTTAATAACTTTGGGGTTCTGTGCTTTCCCCGGGAACTCATTAACTTGTCTCTCTCGTGCGCTATCTCCCGCTTTTACTTTTTGCTGGACGTAGCTTCCTGCTTGATCAATGTTTTAAAGCCTTCTCCGACGTCGTGTTTCTTAGCATGGCTGTCGTGGAGCTCCTTTGGGTCTGACCCGTTTCCTTCCTTCCTTTTGCTTGTCTCATTCAGGCTTCTTTCTCTGATCTCCTCAGTTCTTATGGCCACTCGCTGACTCTGAGGCTGAGGGCCGGACTGGCCCTTTGTGAGCGTCAGTAACCGTCTCTGGCTTGTAGACGGCTAGCAGGCAACATCCCATATCAGTGACAAACTATCATTAGTCTTCATTTGTATATATGTGCTAATAAAATGGTATTGTTTCTGATATATATCTGTTAGGTTTTGTGAGTCAATATTATCAACTGTCCTAACCTCACCCTGTTCTTACTCTTCTTACATGGCTTTGGGATGCACATTGCAATGTGAATGCACTTTTCATCAGTTTAGCGGTCAGATATATTTGCATTATTCTGTTCTCCTGGCTGCCACTATTCTTCCCTATCCCTTCAAATGGGCATGCATCATTCCTTACAAATATACAGAATGGATATTGCTGTAAACATGCCAGAAAAGAAAGGGAAACATGGTCTTCAACAGTTTTAAATGTTTTTTGTCTTGTATATGTTTTATATTCAATACATCAACTAAGCATTCACAGCAGTGACATTTCACTATTATGTCTAATTAGTCGCACCCGAGAAATAGCCAGGGAGAGCCTGAGAATACGAAGGAATGTGGCTCAGACGTTGGCAGTGTTGACGTGCAAACTTTATCAAACCACATTGTA
>OOFG01060145.1:0-12977 GCA_900323295.1 Molva molva
AGCAATAAACAGAATGTTAGCATCCATTTTTTTCCACTGATACTGTTAATTAACGGTCATTGGAACTTCAAGGTAACTTGTGTTAGCATAACCCTTAGGACTGGGGAACTATTATCCAGTCCTTATTGTGTATGAATACTGTGTTTTAAATCCCATCTTCTCTACAATAAGTTCACTAATGCGATGTATCATCTGTGTGCTATAAGCGAGCATGTGTTCATTGGTTTATTACATCTGTCCACAGGTCAGCCTCCAATGCCTTGAGAACTTCCTCTGTCTCTTCCACTGTGTGCGCAAAGTCCACCTCCATGTTACCAAAGACCTGCTGACCTTCTGGTAGGTTCCACATTCAATTACATCTCTTTAGCCTCTCCAAGAATATGCATAAAAAGATAAAGATCCCTAAAGTATGATTTAAAATAGTTATTTGAGAAACACATTCTGGTTGTACGATCTGCCCATGTGCACAACGAGCGTTCAGACACAATTCAGGCTAATTTGTGGAATTATGAATAAAGACTATCTTCAGATACTACTACGTTTTAATTATATATCTATGGTACAAATTGGACAAAAACCAGTATAAATAAAGTAGCGCTGAGATCTGAGATGCTGAGATGTGTTTGTGAGCTGGTCGGTATTAAATGGTCTGGGAAGGCACTTCCCATTTTTGATTTTACAAAGTGGTCTTGTGTTCTGAAGAGAAGTAGCATGCTGACCATCATCTCTGTTTACCAAGTCCCTAATCACTGTCTTATGATAATGGCCGCTGATTCAATCTGAAGATGAATGCAGAAATTAAGCAATGAAGAAAAGGGATTTGATTTTATATTTGATAAAACAGAACATGGGTTTGCTGTGTTAGTTTCATTTATGAGGAAAAGTTTTTTTACTGTCTTTCGGTAGCATGTCAAAGAACTTCATTCATTATACTGGTTTAATGAGTGAAATCTGATCTGAGTTTACAACTCAAAAAACTCAAGTTCATCATCATTGTGGCGATTAATGGATAATTAATAGAACCGTATAGTCTTCAGCATGCCTTGAATAACACGAATAACCTCTCGGAGTATAATTAAAGGTCTCTAGTTAAAGGTCTCCAGTTAAAGTGTAGTTAAAGGTCTCTAGTTAAAGTATAGTTAAAGGGATCTGATACAGGTCTGTGGTCCTTCAGTTCCTTTTCCGGACAGTGAGGGGGATGTCATGGCACTGGCAGGAAAACCAACCTATATTCTAAGGTCCTGCCTCAATAAGAGGCTCTATTGTGACTAAGAGGAAACCACGGAGGACTGCTCTAGGGCAGGGGGAGCTCGTCCACATTCCCAAGGGCCGGCCTAGCCAAGTCCCATGTGACATCACATGCTTTCATGGGATGCATGGATCTGCTACAAATCTGGAAAGCTTTCATTCGCAATGGCAATTTGATGGAATTTCAGCCAACGAAAGAGGAAAAGTCAGTCGGTCACGCCGCGAGGAGCTATGCAGACACGGGTAGCAGAGCAGGGTTTTACCTTGGATCCACACACGCCTGAAGATGGCAGGACGACGGACCTCGAGGCCTCCGGTGCATGGTGAGACCGCAGCGTGGCCTATTGTCAGGAAGGGCGTTAGTCGCGAATGCGTTTGGCCATTAGAGCGATTTGGAAGGGCTTACCGTGGACTGCTTACTATGATCTGGCCTCTGCTACAGAGTGTTGCTGCTGTTTTTTTAATGGCTCTTGATTGGAACAGTTTCTGAAGGCTCATGTGAAGACATAATGTGAGCTTGTGTGTGTAATTGTAGGGTTTGGTATGGTGTTGATATCTGGTTGAAATAAGACGCGTGTCACCGTAGTACTGCTTTGTTTTTTGCCACCGCCAGGAATAGATATTAATGACCTTCATTTATTCAAGTTCTCGTTTGAATATTTGCCAGTACCAGCAAGATCTAATATGGTATTGATATCTGTGGTGGAATCAGACCTGTGTCTCTGTAGTACCATTTTTATTTTTTGCCATTGCCATAAATAGATATTTATGACATTCATTCATGTTTTCTTATGTGCCTGTTCGTAAACTATCCATATTTATAGAAAGCCATTCATGTTGACATGACATGTACTGTCTTCATGAAAACATTTCCTCTGTACTTTCAATGTACTGTCACTTCAGGGGGTTGCAGTACATTACATAAGCCTCATTATGTAGCTACATGCACTTCTTTCTCTTTTTACCATTGTCCAAGACAGTATAGACTGAGCTATACCCTAACCTGGGACCAAACTTAGTCCTAGTGTCAAAGATTAAAACACACAAGTAAACAGAAGTTCTCTTCGGTCTGTTTTGCAGTGTGCACAGCAGATGTTTGGATAAGCGCTACTCTTCTCTATATAATTACAGTCACGAGATAAAAGCCTGAATCACCTATGCTGGTTATCTCTACCCTGTTAAGTCTTTTAAAACGAACAGAATTTTCTTCCAAGCTAACTGAAATATTTTTTGTTCTCTTCTCTGTCTCTGTATCTGTCTCTGTCTCTCTCTCTCTGTCTCTCCCATTTCTGTCTCTTCTCTCTCCTCTCTCTCCTGTCTCTGTCCCATTTCTGTCTCTTCTCTCTCCTCTCTTTCCTGTCTCTGTCTCCTCGCTCTCCTCTCTCTTCTGTCTCTGTCCCTTCTCTGTCTCTTCTCTCTCCTTCCTGTCTCTGTCCCATTTCTGTGTCTTCTCTCTCCTCTCTCTTCTGTCTCTGTCTCCGTCTGTCTCTGTCTCTCCTCTCTCCATCTTTCTCTCACTCTCATAGCTCAGACATGAGTGGCGCCAGCAACACTTTGGCCCGGGAGTTCCTGACAGATGTGCACCAGCTGTGCAGCGCCGTGGCCCAGAGAGCGGAGGCACGTGAGGAAGACGAGGAGGAGAGTCACATGGTGGCGCTGGGGGAGTACCTGGTCAGGGGGCGGGGCTTCCTGCTGCTCAGCACGCTGGACTCCATCATTGACCAGGTGAGCACACTCAAAATTTGTCTACACTTTTCATAAAGCTTTATTTTCATAAAGGTATATTTATTTTTTTGTCATTTTTATGTGTTGGTAATTTACTTGTAATGTTTTATATATTTTTTGTCACAGCATTTTCTGCTGTGACACGTCTGGGATTAATAAAGTTCCACAGTGAATTGACCCAACTGATCTGTTGCCATTGTACGGTGAAAGTTACCAAAGTAATCCAGGATAAAGGGCACACAGAGTCCTGTGGTAGGCTGCTGATGTGTTATTATTCTCCCCTGTCCCCTTACATTATAGTTATTCCTTCTCTACCTCGCTTCAGCACAGTTCAAACCATATATCATCCTGCCATTGACCAAATATTTTAGTCTGCCGTTATTGCTAGTTTTTCCTTTTTATATGAAACACAAAGTGCTCATGTTAATGATAAGGCAAATCATTTTCTTTGTCTAATTTTCTATCAACATAACGTAGGGCACCCATTTTATTTCATAGTGTTGCGCTAGTCCGATTATAAGAGTGACTTGTATGCATGCTATTTGGGTGGGCATGTTAGCCAATGGGAAATTGGTTCACCCACAGAGACAGACATTGTTCCTTTATTATTCCAGTCTGTGGGTGACCCTCATGTTGCCTCTGCCTCCACATTGACTCTAGAGGGCTTTGCTAACAGAGGTTAACTAAAAGATACTTGTCTCACTGTGTACTTGCCATGTATCCTTTTGATAATACTATACTAGAGCAACCTCTCTGACCGATTTTGATTGGTTAGGAGGTCATGGCGTTTTGGCTATGATCCAGCCCTGTGTGCGTTTAGACACTGCTGGCTGCATGGGTCATGTGTTCAAATCTCTTCCCTTGCCTTCACAACCTTTTTCCATTGAGCTTTAACATTGTAAGACTCATTTCGTTTATACCTGCTGCCAAAGCGTATTGGTTAGGCTGTTCACATTCCACCAAGGTTTGAAGAGTTAGAATAGTGTTTCATTAAAAGAATTAGAAACATATCATCATCCCGCTATTACAGAAGATAAGGCAAGGGCAGTAGCCTTGTATTTTCTCTGAAGGTAGTAAACAAGTGATTTTTTTCTTCCCTACAAAAACTATTCTCGGCTGCCTTTTATCATTCTGGGAATAACTACTTGTGCTGTCCCTAAAGTGTCTTTCAAAGCAAGCCGAGAAGATTGTTAGATTTGGAGTAGCAGATATATTATTGAATGAATAATCGCAATGTCATGGACATTGCATGAAATCTTTGCTAACATGCACAGCTGTGACTGTGGTTTGCGTGGCCATCCGTTGCCTCTGTTTCAGTTGGAGCTGTTGCTAGTGAAACATTTTGTATGAATGCATGCTACGGTCCGCTAACCAGTTTATGAAACGCCTGTGGATTGTGATCTGGGTTCTGAGCTCTCTATATGAGTTGTCAAACAGAAACAAGAACTGTTTTTGTTCAAATTCATGTGAATATTTATCGCCCAGAACTTTGATATGGATGGGGAAAAATATATTCATATAATTGTAGTTTTTAGTTTGTTTCATGGCAATAATCACATTTTAGCATAAAATGATTGCAAAAATTATTCTCCCTTTGACCAAATACATCACACAGATCTGTCTTGATATAAAGATGCATCTTGTCCTGCTCCATTTGTAGAGCGTGAGTGAACATAAGCACAGAGGCGCATTAATGAGCTTGGAAGTTATTTTCGGTCCTGCGTCTCAAATGGGTGTGTGCAGTGGTGGTTGTTATCCCATGCAGCACTAGAATTGAACCGCCAGTACGGCTCCCATTCTTCAACGACCCGATCATTCGCATTCGCATATGGCACGTAATCCCAATAATTGTTCTCCCATACATACTTTGTACATTATCATGTACGCAGTTCAATCTACAAAGCACTGAAATGTGAAAAGAAAATGTCAAATAAAAAAACCTGAACCAAAGATATCATGCTAATATTTCTAAAAGTCAAAGTAATGTATTTAAACGCCTTTAAATGGGGATTTAAATGCAATTTTTATCCCTAGCACTGAAAAGGCTACGAGACACATTGCCAGCCAGTATTTGGATCTCTCCGACGGTTCAACTAGTGGCAGGGGGGCGTTGCATTGCGGCGTGGAGGTGTGAACGCAGCGTGAGGCTAGGGGCAGGGGGACTTGAAGACACTGAGGGTCTCCTTGGTTCTGTGTCATTCCTACGCTCAGGAGCTGACTTGTCGGGAGGAGCTGCTCACCTTGCTGCTCTCGCTGTTACCCCTGGTGTGGAAGATCCCCGTGCAGGAGGACAAAGCCCCAGGTACAGTACACTCACATTGGACCTGCATCCCTAACGACTCATCGTTACGGATGGAGCCGTGCTTGGCCTGGTATGTCCATGTTGTCGTCCGATATCAGTCTGATACCAGGCAAGCGTGGTGTAGGATTATCCTCAATAGCTGGGTGGTTTTTATCAGAGCGGTGGGATGTTTAGAAAAAGGTGTGAACGGACCATGCTGTTAACATGGTATTGGTCGGTACAAGAGAAATAATCCGTTATCTGTTCCAGGCATCCCAGTTCTCATAACCTGTACCTACATCTATCTCTTGTTCGTTCTTCTTCCTCTTTGCTGTACGAGAAACATAATGGTGTAAGGGCACAGGCCAATGTCATAAAAATATTGTAACTTCATAATTTCCCTTGCTGGTTTATCTTTTAATATCCAGGTTCTGTTTAATATAATCCTTTTTAAAAACTGCCAAGTCTACACATTCTTGTGGTGAAGAACTATTATTAACTATTATTGTGTAACATTTTAACTAGTATTAAAATGTTACACCTTTGTAGTCATAATGTGAATGAGCATACTGACCAACCTCTACACTCCAAGGGTTTTACTAATTTAGACAGTCAGATGTCAAATTTGCTGAATGTTTAAGAAGATTCAACTTACATTTTAACACCTATTTACCTAGTTAGCCCTACATCCACATAGGACCAGCAATGGCATCCTCAGGATGACCTAGCTATTTAGCATAGAAGTGCTAATCCTTTGTATCATGGACTTGAGACATTCTTTCTTTATTAATTCCTGCATGTACGCTAAATGAGTCTTCAAGAGTTTAGCTGCTTTCCTGTAAACGGGCTTCTCCTTACTCATCTGACTTCTTCTAGTTATCCTATTTCCATGGAATTATCCCACTATAAATAGAGGAGTCTCTGTATGTCTCTGCTTCGACAACCGTTCATCCGATCGACTTCACACTTGGCAGGTGTATTGCTTAGGACCCAAGGAAGTGCAATTTTGAGTGTGAAGTGGTTTGGATGCGCGGTTCTGCAAGAAAGCTGCACGCAGCAATACTGGAGTCAAAGCAATCGGCCCGCTCCCAACAGGCAGGTTTTGCACGGGCTCATCGAATTTGAGAAAGTTCTATGGAAGTGATTTTTCTTTTCTCCATTTCTGCCCTTGACAGATTTCACCCTGCCGTCCCTGCTGGAAGTGTTCCTCAGCCGAGAGGTGAGGGTGCCCCCTCTCAGAGCTGGACAGAAGGCCGGCCCAGATGCCCAGAACAGTGGCAGGAGGTCGCACACGGGCAGCGCCACCTGGAAGTCCCGTAGATCCCGCCGCATCGCCCAGAGATACTCTGTGAAGGAGGCGCGCAAGTCCCAGCTGTCAACGTCCGATTCGGACGCCAACGCGGACAACAAGGCGGCCGGGCCGGGCCAGGGCGGGACAAGGGCCAGGCGGACCCACGGCTCCACCCTCCGCATGTCCTGTCAGCATCATCGATCTGAAGCCCCTCAGATCCCCGCATCCCTCGCCGCTACTGCCGAAACCATGAGCGCACCGTACCCTCACCCCCGGGCGCCGGGCTCCCAAACCCTGGACGCAGAGACGCTGACCGACCCGGCCGCTATGTCAATATTCAACCGTATGGAGAACTCGCCCTTTGACCTCTGTCACGTGCTGCTCTCCCTGCTTGAGAAGGTGTGCAAGTTTGACATGAGCATCAATCACAACCCCGGCCTAGCGGTCAGCGTGGTGCCCACTCTGACGGAGTTCTTAACAGAGTTTGGAGATTGCTGTGGACCGGGTGGAGGAGGAGGTGGAGCAGGGCCAGAGGAGCTGGCGGGAGGCTGGACAGAGGAGCCCATCGCCCTGGTCCAGAGGATGCTTCTACGCACAATCTTGCACCTGATGTCGGTGGACGTGGGTCAGAGCGAAACCCTGCCGGACAGCCTTAGACGCAGCCTGACAGACCTGCTCCGGGCCACCCTCAAGATCCGCAGCTGCCTGGAAAGACAGGCGGACCCCTTTGCCCCTCGACCCAAGAAGACCCTGCAGGAGGTCCAAGACGACTTCTCCTTCTCCCGCTATCGCCACAGGGCCCTGCTGCTGCCAGAGCTGCTGGAAGGGGTCCTGCAGGTGCTGCTGGGCTGCCTGCAGGCCTCCACCTCCAACCCCTTCTTCTTCAGCCAGGCCTTGGAGCTCATCCACGAGTTCATCCAGCACCGCGGCCTGGAGCTGTTTGAGGTCACCGTGCTGCGACTGGAGGGACTCGCGCGGGCGAGGGACTCGGAGGTGGGCGGCGAGGCCGCTGAGAGGCTGCGGGGCCTCATCGCGGGGGTCCTGAAGATCATCAGCGCCGTGAAGAAAGCCAAGTCGGAGCAGCTTCACCAGTCGGTGTGCGCCCGGCGGCGCCACCGGCGGTGCGAGTACTCCCACTTCCTGCACCACCACCGGGACCTCTCGGGCCTGCCGGTGTCGGCCTTCAAACAGGCCGCTCGGCGGAACCCCTTCGAGGAGGAGGAAGGGTGCAAGGAGGGGATCGAGGGCGCTGCGGTGCGGTACCCCGAGCGCTGCTGCTGCCTGGCCGCCTGCGCCCACCAGTGCCTGCGGCTGCTGCAGCGGCTCTCCCCCAACGGGCCGGCCGTCCTGCAGGTCCTGGCCGGGGTGCAAGCCGTGGGAATCTGTTGCTGCATGGACCCCCGCTCGGTGGTCGGACCCCTGCTGCACGCCTTCCAAGCCCCGGGGCTGCGCACCTACCAGTCCCATGTGTTGAATGTCTTGGGCAGGCTGATCCTAGACCAGCTGGGCGGAGGGCAGCCCTCGGAGAAGGCCAAGCTGGCCTCCTGCAACATCTGCACTCTGGACAGCAGCCAGCTGCCGAGCCTGGAGGAGACCCTGCAACAGGGCGAGCCCTTCGCCGCCTCCCTCAGCCTGAGCTACCGCTCGCAGGGCATCCTGCCCAGCGGCGGGGGCGCGGAGGACATGCTGTGGAAGTGGGGCGCCCTGGAGGCCTACCAGGAGCTGGTGTTTGGCGAGGACCGGCAGCTGAGTCAGCAGATAGCCGGCCATGTGTGCCAGCTGACGCTGCGGGGCAACGCGGTGGTGCAGTGGCAGCTGTACACGCACATCTTCAACCCTGTGATGCAGAGAGGGGTGGAGCTGGTGCACCACGCCCAGCAGCTGGGCGTGTCCACCATGTGTGCTCAGATGTGCAGCTACCACAGCCAGTGCCTGCCTGTGGAGGTGCTCCTGGTCTACCTGCAGACGTTACCTGCTCTCCTCAAGTCCAGGTGGGTTTGGGGGGTTTGAAGCTTTTATATTTTATCCGGGTGTTTGTAAAATACTAGATTATTGTTTGGGATATTGGATTCATATCAAATATCAGCGGTTTCGGTCTTCATTATCAGTGGTTTATCAGGGATCGTTGGCAGGGTGTTATTGGAGGAGCTGAGGAGGCCTTTTGTATTACTCTTATATTTTCAAGTACTGCCATGTTAAACCGTGGCAGTTCAGTTAAACCGTCTCTTTATTTCCTACTAATCTATTTAGCATAAGTCAAAGTTATTTCAGAATGAACCACAGTCTGATTGTCAGTAGAGCCGGCTTTGGCCTGTTGAATGTGAAATTTGGTACGGCTCAGTGCTCCTCCCTGACATGAAGCAAATATGATGAGCCAACTCAGAGTCAAGAGAGTTAATCCGCTCTGACATGGTTGGTCATCAGATCTGCCTGCTTGCGTCACTGGCTGCTAACTGCTCGTGCCTTTCAATTATTTATCACAGCCCTCTGTGAGTTGAGACGTAAGGTCAGAGTCTGTTTGTGACTTGGATATTATACAGAGTGGACCACGGTGTGGTCTGCTGCAAAAGGCAAAGCAAAGCATCTAACAGTGTACCTTCACAGAATACTAATTATTCATTTAATCATGTTAATAATATTAAGTTGATTGAAGTCTGGTTTAGAGTTTCTCTTGACAAGGCTCTGGTAATTATTGGTCGACTTGAGATGATGGTTTTATCTAAATTTCCATCTCTCAGACTGCTAAGATCTTGAATGCTAATCTCTTGCTTGTTACATTTGTGTTGTTGCTAACAGTGGCTGGTTTGTTCAACAAAACCTTTTTGAAATGAGTGTTAGAGTGTAATTTATTTTATAAATGCACTCTCCCCTCTCTGTTTAGTAACTCATCAGGAAATAAGAAATATGATGAAATATGATATGAGTATTTCTTTCTGTGCATGCACTCATTTCACATGACTGGAGTCTTCCACAAGGCTAAGCATACATTTTGCTAAAGCTAGTGAGCTAGTCACATGTTTGGGGGGATGGCTTCAAGGGAAGCCTGAAGGGAGGGTTTTTATCTGTTGGATACTTTCAAAATCAAGCTTATTCTGGCTGGTTTCTCCATATTGCTTACCCTAGTTTTAATTGTATGAGTGTTAGAAGTTGTATTATATTTAATCGAATAAAGTCCCAACCACTTTCCTCTCCCATATTGAAAAGTAATTATTAAGGGAGGCTTTTGAAATGGAGAAATGAATTGAAATTGAACCGACAGGAAAATAGTATTTGGGAAATTTAAGCAAATGGAAAAATGTGTAACAGACCGTTACATCCTAGATATCCAGTTAATGTGAATGCGTAGGAAAAAGGTTGATTCTGATCTATCTCATGGTCTGATGGGCATGCCCATGGTTGGCTCAAACTGAATCATGTCACTTGTCGTTTGTCATCTGATAAAGTCAGTTCTTTTTTTGTATCTGCTTTTAAACTAAATGAATAAATAAGTCCTCCTGTGAGCTACTCTCCCTCCAGACGCCCCCATCCTCTGCATTAGCCTCGTGCGTTCGCATCGGGCGTCCATTGCTCCTGTCTGAGTCACGTTGTGTTCTGCTGCAGGGTGATCAGGGACCTTTTCATCAGCTGCAACGGGCTCAGCCAGATAACGGAGCTCATCCACCTGGACCAGACGCGCTCCTGGGCGCTGAAGGTGTTCGAGACGCTGATCCTCGGCGCCGGGGGCCAGCCCGCTGACGGCGCGCTGCAGGAGCTGGAGAACGCCGGCGTCCAGGAGAAGGACGCCGCCCTGGGCCCGGCGGAGGACCCGGGGGCCCAGGGCGCCGGCGAGGGCCCCCAGAGCCTCAGCAAGTTCTACGAAGGCCTGAAGGAGGCGTGCCCCCGGCGGAGGACCCGCAGCGTGCCGGGGCTGGGGCCCGGTCACGGCCAGGCGGAGACCCACCTCAACACCATCAACCTGTTCCTGTGCGTGGCCTTCCTCTGCGTCAGCAAGGAGGCGGACTCGGACCGCGACTCGGCCAACGACTCGGAGGACACGTCGGGCTACGACAGCACGGCCAGCGAGCCTCTGGGGGGGCGGCTGCCCTGCCTGTCCCCCGACAGCGTGGCGCTGCCCTCCAAGGAGCAGGTGCGGCAGGCGGCCGACGTGTGGTCGGTGTGCCGCTGGATCTACCTGGCCAGCCCCGCCTTCCAGAGGCAGTTCTTCCGGCTGGGGGGCCTGGACGTCTGCTCCCGCCTCATGGCCATGGTCATACAGAAGCTCACCTGCAAGACCAAGGACGGCAGGGGCAAGAAGAAGAGGGACGGCAAGGGCAAGACCAGCCCCTCCCACCCCGGGTCCCCCGCTCCGTCGGTGACCGGCTCCGCCGCGCCGGAACCGGAGGAGACCGCTCAGGACGCGACTAGGGATCCGGCCAAGAAGCTGGAGGACGAGTGGCCCCTGCAGAGCATCCGTCTCCTGGAGGCCCTGCTAGCGATCTGTCTGCACAGCTCCAACCCAGCGCTGCAGAGGACGGAGCCCGAGATGTCTTTTCAGGTAGGCCCGCTTCTGTGTTATTGTTGTAAGATCTTTTGTTCAGATGTCAACTCCCCTTAATTGGGCCTGTACATCGTGATGTCACATCGCCTCCATTTTGGAAGTATAGGAGCATAGGAATGTTATTGGTAGTAATGGTGTTTTGGTCGTTAGTTTAGTAATTAATTGTGAAATGATTTGTCATTAGGGGGCGATTTTGATTAAGAAGCGCTTTTTTCCTTATGAAAGGAACACCAGCGATTGTCCGACCAAGTGCATATCAACTAACCCATCGACCAGAACTTGACAACCCTAGATTTAGCATTACTTCAACTCTCATCACAAAATGGCGGAGTATCGCCAACAAAAAATCGCGTGATGCATTCTGATGTACAAGCCCTATACCTAATGTTGTAGTCTAAATGAACGATGATACTATGATATCATTGACTCTGATATTATAGCTCAAATTATAATACATTTGTAATGACTTTCAGTTTCAAACTTTGAAAGAAATTAGTTCCCCCCTCCCCCTCCACAGCTCCAGTCAGTGGAAGAGACGCTGTGCGAGGTGAGGGACCAGCTCTCGCGCTCCGGCGTGGTGAACTCTGACCTGGCCGTGCCCCTGTTCGACTCCCTGCTGAGGGTGGCGCTGGCCCGGGTGTCCTCCTGCCCCGACGCGCCCGAGGAGAAGCCAGACAGGGTGAGCCTTCCCTGGGAACCAAGGGTACCCAGCCGCCCTTCCACCCAGGCAGACCCGATGGAGGTGCCTGTGAACAGCGTGTACTACGCATGATCACCGCCTACATTAATCAGATTAAACTGTAATTGAAATTCAACGGACACCCTAATTGGGTCTGCCTAAGTAGATTCGCTGTTTACAGGCGGAAGATGATCCTCATACACCTTAATTGGGTCTGTGGATGGTCTTTTGCATCCAAACAGCGCACACACACAATTATAACCGGACGATGGTAATCAAATAACATCGTCATTGAAATACCACATGTTGCATGACAAGACGCTCACACAACCACGATGGCGAGTCGCCCACAAGGAGCGCCACGGTCTGCTTGTGCTTATAGTACCCCATATTGTGCTGATTGTTTGTTAGCATGAAACCTCCAGGATGTGACCTCATGTTAGCTTGCACGTGGGTCGTCCGTGGATGTGAACACAAGGCTTAGCGAAGGAGGGCGGGGCTGAAGACGGAAGACGGAGACAAACAAGTGGCGTATCGGCTGTTGGCCTCAAGGTGTTTGAACAGCGGCCGCCTGCTGAAGACTAACTGGTTCCTTCGGCTTTAGTGTCTGGCGTCAGGCTCTCCTTTCTGAGAGCCATGCTCAGGTTCATAGGTGCTACTTCAGAAAGGTCAGTCGTGTTGGAGGTGGGGGGCAGGATTGAAAGATGTTAATTTGGATTGAAACGCTACAAGGGTTTCATGATTTAAAGAGTGAAACCCCTGTTCCTTGTGTTGGGAGACTTTAGAATTCCTTGGCTTTTAAAATAACCTGCTGTAATAATGGTTTGTCCCACTCCTTCAAGTGACGTTTTATTTAAATTCTTAAAATGCCTGTCTGGCTAAACCTTTTTCGACATTGAGGTATTAAGTGTTTGCGTAATAGATTTACAAGCTTCATGGATGCTTAGCTTTGTATAAAGCATGCTTTAGTTCTGCATAATGCCTTTAACAGTTCCTGAAGCAATGTTGGAGACTTCCAGTGAAAACTTCTTGCGATTGGATATTTACTCTGCAGTTCGACGTGCTTTTAACATTTTAAATAATCAGAAGGTTACTGTGTGTGTGTGTGTGTGTGTGTGTGTGTGTGTGTGTGTGTGTGTGTGTGTGTGTGTGTGTGTGTGTGTGTGTGTGTGTGTGTGTGTGTGTGTGTGTGTGTGTGAGCAGCGTGTGTGTGTGT
>OOFG01060147.1:0-14214 GCA_900323295.1 Molva molva
GGAGGTGGTGAATATGGTGGTGCGGGTCATGGTGGTGATGGAGGTGGTTGGGATGGTGGTGGTGCATGATGGGTAAGCAACATTCCATTGCTGTAACTGGTGAGAGAGTACCTGACCCAACAAGGTCTTAAGTAAACAGAACTGACATGGGATGGCAGGGACGCAGTGCATTTTTAATTTCCTCTCCGTGTTTTCTAAAGCAGTAGACAACGTTCCCCATTCTACTTAAACAGCTCTGGGTAGAAAACATTTTCTTTAGACCGCAATCTTTAAAAGAATGGCCTTATTATCTGTCTCAATGAAACAAAGTAAATTACAGTGGACAGCGGTATTTCTTTGTTTCCCTTCTTAAATACATGTCATGTTATGCCCATAATGAGCTTGACTTGCAGGTGTACGACTTTGATGCCATTATACAATGTTGAAAGTTTTAAGATTTTTCTGTTAAATTTCCACAAATGTCCTATGTTTTAAACCTCCGTGAAGGTCAAAAGTGTTTTACCTTGAGTGTGTATTTCAAGTACAATGTCTAACATTGGAAGACCTAATTGGCGTCCAGTTACCTTAAGCTCTTTGAGACAGGTTTTGTTTGTGAAACAAGCCAAAGGATTTGTCAAATTCTATACTGACAGACGAACACGTGTAGGTGAAATAACGCACCGTTGCACGTTGCGAAATTCCGTATAGGCTACTACGTTCCTTCATAACGTTTCAATAATTGCTTCGTTTATAAGTCCTTAGATAGTCCGTGTACTAGGTAAGATCCTGGCAAATATCCCCTAGGACTATTACTCATAACTTCCGTACATTTGAGGCACACATGCAAGCATAGCGATTCGTCACTGCATAACAATTAGGCCTAGATGTCTTAGTGTAGGCCTACGCTGTGCAACCGATGGAATTTTACTGAAAACACATTTCGCATTTTGAACTTGAGATATTTGAAGTTGGAAAGTAGGCTATAATTGCCGATCCTACAAGTGTACCGTTATATTGGCAGCGCAGTCTTCGGTCAAATTCGCCACTTGAAGACGTGGATTAACTTTTGATTTCTTTATCAATTATTGAAAACGAAGCGGTTGACAGGATTTATTACAATGTAAGTATGAAACATTGTTTCGACAACAAAGCGTGTGCTTTAAAGCAGCAACAAGTTCCTCAAGAACTTAATCGCAGATACGCAGGGACCACAATATGATATTTGTTACCTTATCCTACCTGGCTCTGCCCCATCTTGGGTGAAAATAAATAAGTTGTGCGTATCATGCGTTATAGGCCTATATCCTTTGTCAAGGGGGAGTTAGTTGTCACACATGATTGAAATATGAGTGTGCCTCAGAAGTTTTAGGTGCCAGTCATTTTTAAAGGTGATTTAGATTTAATCATTGCATTGGCGATTTGCCACAAACACTGGGAAAACTTCGATTGCCTTCGCTTATTTCAATCACGACCACTAATGGCGTTGCCCGGGCTGAGGTATTGCGTATATCTATACAAGCTTTTCTGAAACACGGCTGTTGTTGATAGTTGTCCGTACTGTAGAGCCACCAAGCTTTAAGAAGAAGGATATTGCAAAGGGTTATTAGAATCATAAGTCACCGAAGTGGTGGGCGATCTACTAGCACTGCTGAAGTTCTCCTATGATGACTTCAAACTAGACTATCTACCGGCAGCTGTTGGAGTGAGTGGATATTAAGACACTTCTATCTCCAGGACAGCGTAGGGAAAATGGTAAGTAACATGGAAACATCATCATAGAAGGGATCATTACCAATAAATACAGTCGTGCTTGCTATTTGGTCTTACAACGCATAGCTGGAAGCGGTGGACTCGTTGGATACTTGAGAAAGTGAGAACAGAGACCTATGTCTGATGAGGCTGATGTTGACAAAGCTTGTGTAAAAAAGATTGTGTGGCATTTCTCGGCGCAGGATATGCCGGTACAGTGAAAGAGGTAAGGCAATGAGGAAAATCTTCCATTGTCTCTCCGCGCAAAGTGTGGATCTGGTGTAATGCCATGAAGGCTTGTGCATTGGCAACAAGGGCTCTATTTTATGCATGTATGTTTTCTGAATGTGGTGTCAACGAAAAAGCAACATGTGCGTATCTGTAAGCGTGCTCTTTACATGATATTAAGAGCATGGCAATATTGCATCGGTGTCTGCTTTGATATGTGTAATTTGGCATGCCATTGGAACCTTCGAGGCGAGAAATGCTTTTTTTTTGCCGGCTCTTGGTAAAGGTGTGTAGGCTATTCTAAAGGAAATGTCCGACCAACATGTAATCAAATATTAGCAGGACAGGCACGGCAAGGAAAATTCACGTGACAAGGCGCGGGGAAGAAGGATAGTAAAGCACTTTCAAGTGGCACTCAACAAAACTATAGATTTGTGCCCCTATAGTTACCCTCGCTGTGTTATGCTTTCAGCACGTTGGACAGAGGCACCGGATTCTTGCATGGACTAAAACACCGAGTGGACGCCAACTCTCTCTTTTTCCAACCCCTTGCCAAACCCGGGATTCTTTTTTCAACTTTTGGTAAGCCAATAGCCTACTGAGGGGCCTGTGTTCTGAACGGATAACAGGATAAAAAGCGCTTGCCAGTAAAAAAAAACAAAAACAAAATAAAGCTTGTGCTTTAAAATTTGTTGCGCCAGTTATAGAGCATGTGAAAGTTGAAATGTTGGAGCCACTATAGGCGTTCGTTCTTTACCCGCTACATTCTCGCTAGTCTACCGCGTTAACTTTGGGATATGCAAGTCTTGGTCGTGGAGATCTAACCACGTAGTGGTTATCTGCCCTTATAAAGGTAAGAGTACAATCCATTGTTTCCATGTCACTCTTGCTTCTTTCGTCTTTACGGTTTGGTTTGAAAGATGAAGTTGGATTTCAGCATAGAGGATGTGCACCTATGCACTTGGAGTTGTCTTATAGCCAAATAGAGGACGGAATGCAAATTGTTCTCAATGTTATTTAATGTATTCGAATGTGGTTGGTCCATGAGACCATTAGCATCACATTATTTAAAATTGTGATATGTTTTAAATGCCGCATATAGCTCGGACTATAGCGAAAACATTAAAACAATTTGAACGGTCGTGTTAAGAAAACGCTTTTCGAGCGCTTTACAGAGTTTGGGAACACCTAACCTACTGCAACACAATTTGCGTAATCGTTGCGTTGTGCCTAATCATGCTCCCAATATGGAACTTACTCTGCAGTGATCCTTCTGCTCTGCACGAATAATAATACAAATACTGGTGCATTTGCCAAATATTTATATCTATCTACATATGCCTTTCCATCCATTAATCTATCTATCTATCTACCTATCTATCTATCTATCCATCTACGTATCTATCAATCTATCTATCTATCTATTTGTCTATCTTTCTATCTTTCATCCATCTATCCATCTATATCTATTTATCTATCTATATATCTATCCATGTATCTATTTATCTATCTATCTATCTATCTATCTATCTATCCTCGTTCATTTGAATTGTTTAGTCATTTGTATAGGCTATAACATATAACTCGGCTTTGATTTTACCGACAAAATAGCACTATAGCGTCGTTATCTCCGTCATCGCGATCAAATCACTTATGGTTTTACTACGACCGCTCCTTGGTTTCATTCATAAGGTGCTCCTACTCCAGCTCCGGCTTCACCTGCTACACCACCCCCTTTGTCCGCAGCTCTATACTCCACATTCCGTTTGGCCGAGGCAACAACCAAATAATTCAACACATATTAATTCGTAATCATCTTGACAAATACTAATTGTAGGGATATCCCGTGGGACTCCAACAATATGCAAATTATTATATTATTTTGTATGGAATTACAATACAAAAAAATAGGCGTGGTCTAACAGCTTCTATTGACAGATGTTAAGGCTAAAGATGGAGAGAGATAAGGTGGCTTGATGTGCACTTGTTTAAAGAAGTAGCCTAGATTTCTCTTGACAGAAAATCATGCATGTAGCAGATACGATTCACATTCGGTTGTGTAGATAGCCTGCACGGGGATTCTGGTGTTTTTATATTGCTGCTGCCCAACGACCGCTTCTTGCGCAAATAGAGGAGCATATATAGATTGTGTCTGTTTTTCCCTTTCCTGGTCAGACCTCCTGATCGGCTTACTGGCGTGTATACACTCTGCTGTGTTCATCCACACGCTTCCAGGGATATCCTACATTTCAAAGCATTCCGCTGCTATTTCTGAAAAAAATATAATCTTCTGTATCCGAATTGAATCACTCGATAATTTCAGTCAATGTCCAATATGTATCAGACACAGAGATAGTGTTGTTCTTACTGATTACGATATATAATTTATTTGTTGCTGTATATCAAACAACTCATATTGCTTATTAGGCGACATTGGTTGTTATAGTGTTCTTCTTTAGGGTGGAAGCTACGTCACGCCATAATTAAGCCTGTCAGAATTGAAAAATGCCATCGGCTGATTCAAATAAAAAAATATTACATCGCCCATAAATAGCCTTGAATGAATAGTCATTCTACAAAATATCACATTTTAACGAATGAGCCATGATTTGCTAGTGGTGGTTTGAATTGTGATATAGCCCATTTGTTTGGCCCTCATAAAGAAAAGCAGAACGCGGATCAATGGGATGTTATTCAAGCTGATTTGCAAATAATCGTATAGTTTTGTATCAGCTTCTCTTTTGCCGTTTCTAAGGCGGTAGCAATATAGTTTGTATGAAAACGGCAGAGAGCCGTGGGATGATGGTGTGGGTGTGGGCGTGTGGGGGGAGGGGAGCGCGGAGGCGGGTGAGGAGGGGTCTGTGGGGTGGCACGACACACTTTGTATGTATGAAGGTTTTTTTATAGAACTTTCTGCAATGTACGTCATCGGATGGGTCCATAAATGGGGCTGTGTTATCTTACTGAGAGTCTCCCAGTCGGCCCCTCTCTCTCTTAGCGCTGCAGAGTTAGGGTGGGCGGCAATACCACATCTGATGGTAGGTTTCATTCCGAACAAGATGAAATGCTTGGCATCACTTGACGAAATATCCGTGCTGCATTCTTTAGAGATGATTCATAGACCAGGGCGATTATATTCAAATGTAGGCCTGTTGTGTGTCATGAAAATATTGCCCTATGTCTCGTTTTTCGTTCGACCAATGGTGGGATTTTGGACTAGACATCTGGCGAAATCTATTTTAATGCAGGGTTATATATTAAGGGATTTAAACTCGATGTGGATTTGTGAGCGTTTGGTTCACACGTAGGCCTATTCATTTTTCTGTATGTAATAGCAAGACGCTGCGCTATATAGGCTATTCTTTTTTATCTTAGCTTACTGTAGATTATAATTGCTAAAGGTGAGTCTACTGTAGTGGATGTATATCGCACAAAATAGAAGCGATTTATCATTAAACTGTCCCATAACCCGACAATAAATTATTTTGTCAAAAGATGATGGAAAATAGCCTATTCTGTCATTTATGCCTATATAGGCCCATTATCATCAGCATTGCTATTGTCTTATACCGTTTCGTCGGAGTTTAATATTGCAAATTTGAATTTAAATGATTGGTATTATTGTTTTTTTTTGAAGACGTCAGAAAACAATCCGTTGTTCTATTGTTAGATCATTCTCCATGTATTGATCTTAAAGGAACGCGTGTCCAGGTGTTGGCGTGACGCCACTGCGGGACATGGGTTCAAAGTGTTATCTATTAAACATTTAAATAGCAATTTGCACACCTCGTGACATTAACAAAATTAAACATATTAGGCCTATTTGTGTTTCTAAACATCACATATCCAAAATAAATACAATTTACGCCATGCGGTTGTTGTTGAAGGGTGTAAACATCTTTTATTATTATTATTATTATTCTTTTTTAAGTATCTGTTTAAACTGTAGGCCTATAGGTGCGCGTGTTTATCTTTTTTCATAAGCCTGAATGTATATTCACTGTTTCATGGAATGCCTGGCAGAACAATATTGCATATTTGAGAGGTCTATTCAAATAATAGTTTTTTTGCGGGGTTGTTTTGCATTCTCCCGAGGATAGTTCACATGCACTTTTTACATCAACGCTTTTTACTTATTATATAGCAAAAATGTGCTCATGTCTATTTTAGACCGCTTGCAACCGCATGCAACGTGTGGGGATGTTCAACAAAAGTAATTAGGAAGAGAGAAGGATAGGAAAAAAATCCCGGTGGATGCAAGAAAGAGGGGGGCAGTGTTTCACGAGTTAAGATGATGACTAAAATCCATGGATCCATTTGAGTTTGTGGCAGTATTAACATAACCATTTCAAGAAATATAATTAACAACAACGGAAATGATGCGGATTGTGTTTGCCTTTCCACCCTACACCAATTATTTCACAAGCAACAATTAGCTTTGAAGCTGAAGATTAGTCACGTGTTCTTATGTGCTTTCCCAGAAACCCTGTTAAGCGTCACCCATTCTCAGAAATGGTTTTGTATTGCAATCAGGTTTTCCAAAAGTAGCCTAATGTGTTTCAAACCTCCTCTAGATGACCCTCCACGGTCAGCATTGGGCGGTGTGGACTTGTCATTAGAGAGCGATTGGTAATTAAAGTAGGCTACTAAATTGTGATGTAAGTCCTCTATTCTGCACCAATTTATTTTATTTGGCAATGGGTGTAACCCGATATGTGTTCCTAATTGATGCATCTTGCACCCGTTTTCTACAGAAATATATGGTGTTGAAACATCCAGAATGTTTAACAAGAGACGAGCTTTATCGTAAATAAATTTGTATTGAAGTAATGACCTTTGCCCTAGTTCAAATGTGTCTGTTCATAAGCTCTACACATCCGCATATCAAAGACATCCGTCTACAGATTCTGATGCGTGAAACCTATGTCTTCCTCAATGCTACGTGATGGGCCACCTTCAGTTTTGTGCTGCCTTTGCAGAAAAATGAGAGAGAAGCAGTGTTGTTGTTTTTGCTCTTCTAATGGGATGCCAGGTGATTTATTTATGAATGACTTTGTTGGAACAACCCCCTTGTGCAGTGTGCGATTTTCCCCCCTCCTTTTTTGGAGTCATGTCGCCGAGTGATTGCTGATGCAATACTTTGTCATCCAGAGTTTGCCCTCGCCTCCTGCGAGCCTTGGGGGAGGCTATATTCATCTTGGCATGATCCCCGGGTGTGTTGGAGGTGGGAGTGACTCATGGAGCAGGTGTGAGCTGCAGCATCCACTCCCGTACTGCCGATACATGCCAAACGAGAACCCTCCAACTCATCCGCTCGTGCAGAGAGGAGCCCCATCATAATACATCTCTTTACATTGGAGTACCTCCAAGCCACGAGGCCAATAAGCTGCCTAGCCTCTGATTGAGGACTTGTGCGGTCAGAAAGGGACTTTCAAAATGGCTAGTGTACACTGTGACTGAAATATACATATATATATTTAAACATTATGGTTTCACGAAGGAACATATAGGCCTATATATGCACCAAGACCAAAATAATCCAAATTTGTATGCATATTTATAAGGTTTTAGGTGGAATGTTACACGCTACACGTCAATATTCTGGTATAAGTGGTAATAACAGTGTTGTAACTGTGTTGCGGACATTTGAATATAATAATAACCAATGGTAGTACATTGTTATGTTATAATTGTATCGCAATGCTTTATCAGATGGCTAGTGTTTCAACGATACAACTGAGTTTAACTTTACACGTTTACATAGGGCTTGGTCTATCTCTTTTAGAAATATCGTCGTAGAAGGATGAACATATGGTCAACAATATTTGTGAATAATGGCCTATCCTTTGAGCTAATGCGCACAATTGAATATAAAAAAAGGAAATTAGATACCATTGTATAGTTTTGTCACAATTGATAGCCTATAATTCATTCAGAAGTACACTTCGCAATTGCGCAAAAGTCTCAAAGATGCACACAATATGGAACAGGGGGGGGTTCTCGTCTGGGTTTTATTTGACTAAGTTTTATGCCGTTAATTGTTGTAGCTTAGAGAAGAAAAGGACTAAATGCAAATGAACGACCATGAATGTTTCTACCTCGGGGCTCTTGTATCTGAGCTCGGTGGCAACCAGTCAGCCAGCGGCTGGAGTCACATGTTGCAACGTCACTGTGTAGTAACTTACTGTAGTTGTAAAGGATCGTCATTTGAAGCGCGCTCCCAGTCCATAGTGCGGCTGCAGCTCTATAGCATGCAACAACTTCTGTTCCAGACCATCTGCAGAGAAGCCGCGCAGCCATGGGACTCCATTTCCTCATCCATGCAATTTCCACCATCAATAATTTAATCTATTTGCTCCAAAGCTGAAGACATATCACCAAAGATATATCGGAGGTGACTGAGGAAAATATTGCTTTAAGTTATAACTCAGGGAGTAGTCTTGACACATCCCAGATGACTCTGTCTCGTTGAGTGGTCTCTTTACGACTGGGCAGTAAAAGGTACGTTTTCGCTTATAGGCTTGTTTCATCACTTTCGCTTGTTTTCAAATTGTTTGGACGGATATAAAGTCCGATCCTGATGGGTTTATCCCGCTAACGCACAACCGGTGGTGCAGCTCGACAAGGGATATGTGTAACCGAATCCTCTCGCTCATTAATAAAGAAGGGGTTATTATGTTGATTGGATTTCTAATAGAGTCCGGGAAAGGGCTCAAGTAGTCCTACGTAGTGATACAGCGGAATGCTGTCGTGTGCTGAACTTAGTGACCGACTATCTGTCGTAAGAAAAAAGGTAAACTATTTGAACAATCCAACGTGTTTTTAAAAGCAGCGAAGTCAGCCACTAGGCCTACATCGTGCATTCTGTAGTCCATCTTAGCAATGTTTTGCTCATGACCAGACGAGGAAGATATGACCTGTATGTCTGTCCAAAGAGGTTGAACAATTCTCAGTATGTAGTCTAGCCTTTGCTCATCTATCCTCGCCCACCGCAACCCAACCCAACACCTAAACAAAGTGCGTTTTGTGCAGAAAAACAAGAACGAGGAAAAACAAAGTGTGATTAACTCATTAAGACTTTATAAGAAACTTGAGACCCACGCGACAGTTTTTTTTGCCAACCCACAGTTAGGTTAGAGTTCAGTCTATGAGATGACCCTAAAAAAATCTAGATAGATTACAAAAACATTTAGCTTTTCTTACTTCACTGAGTGGATGAGTGGATACGGTTGCCTTCATCACGAATATCTTTCTGAGCGACTTGTTATTGCTATACGTTATCACAGCTATTGGGCTATTGTTGAGTGATGTGTTCAAATGTAGGCTAGAAACGATCTACCTATCTGTCCATCTATCTATCTATCTATCTATCTATCTATCTATCTTATTTCACCGCTCTATAGGAGTGTGTGTGTGTGTGTGTGTGTGTGTGTGTGTGTGTGTGTGTGTGTGTGTGTGTGTGTGTGTGTGTGTGTGTGTGTGTGTGTGCATGTCTGTGCGTGTTTGTGTAAAGGGAGGGTGGTGATGTTCTAGTCCCTAACATTTCACGGTCTCAGGCGCCACCTAGCGTCAAAGTGTGGGAACTGAACAACTGTTCATTTGTACATGCGTGGTACTTGTAATGAATTACTTGCGTGCCTGTGTGAAATTTAAGTGTTTATGGTAATCTAACAATCAAACTGCCTTAGCTGCCTGACGGCCTGTGCTGTAGAAAAAGGTATTTCTGTGTATCAAGTGGCATTACTTATTCAGGAAACATAGTCTCTAAACAGACATTTAGCCTATATATAAAAGTTATACATCAATAATCAACTAATAATAACGTTAGGTAAAATAACTAGCCATTCCCACTGATTGAGTGAAGTAGCTATATGTGTAGAGAAGCTATCAAAGATGAGTCATCCTTGGTTATGGGAAGAAGATTAAGTATTATTTCGATCCCTCCTGTGAAACGTTTTATGTGGTAATAGCTGGACCATGCCTTGAGGCTAGGTATAATTGAAATGCTTTGAAATGCTCATCTTCTAACTCATGTGCGTTGTGTGTCGAATTGGAAACAGCGCTCTGAAAGAACAAGCATCCACATGTGTCATCCATTACATATAAAGCCTAATTGCCTGTGCCTTGAATTGAGGAACAAATATGTGTGTGTGCTACAAAACAATATGTTTTTAGGCTTTTTACCTAAGAAGTTCTCATTGAATAATGTTACTATTTTATTGTATTCAAGCAGGGGTTGAAATTAATTTCAAGTAGTCTGGACAGAAACCCCAAATGTGTCAACACTTATACAGAAGTGAAAGACAATGGCATGTATCCAATAATAATTCTGGTCCTTTGATGCTTTAAAGGAAAAAGAAAGACGTTTCAGTATCTTTCAATGGAGGGATTTAACACAATAACCTCCACCTGTCACAAAGAACATTGGAAACAAAGCCTTCGTATAACAATCTAACAGGTGTCCATCTTGAGGTGTGAACAGCAATTTTTTTTGTTTAGCCTCACCTGCTTCAATACTTTTGTCCCTGATTCAAGGTGTGTTTGCATTTCACATGCAAATATCAGTGCTGCTCTTCACCAACAGCATGTTCTCAAAACGTGTTTCGGTAACAAGCAAAACCAGGAGAAATGAACATTTTCAATAGCATTTTGTTTAACATTATCTGTAGTTATTAAATTGGATTGTGTTTTTCATCTTTCCTTGTTAATCATATACATTTATAGCCGTAACAATACATTTGTTTAATTAACTGTGTAATCCAACTTGGCAAGACTTTTCATAATGACGTGTGAAATATGAAAAAACCAATGGTTTCTATGACAGAACTATAACACATTATGAGCAAGTCCTGCAGCAGTTAAATGATTCACCAGCTATATTGCATAGTACCAGGATGTTGATCGAGAGCATCAGCCATATTGATTCTCCTGATGGAAACAGGAAATCACAGAAATAGAAATGAAATGGTTTGTTATTCCCGGTGTGAGGATACCCAGAGGAATGGCAAGCAATTGCACACTGATTAGTGGCATTACCCCCAACAACCTCCCCCTCCTCCATTCCCTCCCCTGTGGAGACCTGCGAGAGACGTCATCACTGGTTGTTATGCTGCGAAATGACGCTGGCCGCTCTCCCCTTCCTCCTCCTCCTCCTCCTCCTCCTCCACCTCCGCCCCCCACCCTGCTACTGCAATATTACCCGTGTGGTCTGTCAGGGAAGGTGCAGCACTCTGGCTGCTGCAGCTCCACCATTAGGTGTGACACCTAACAATGATCAGACCTCGCCCTTCACCACGCTGAGCGTGTAACGGTGCCCCCTGCTTTTGACGCTGGGTAATGGAATCATAGATGGAATGAGACGCGGGTCTCGTTGCCGGCTTTACGCTCCGTCGCCGCAAACGTGTGATTTTTCTGGAATCAAATGTTTTGTCTTTTGTGTCGAAGCGACCTACGCAGGTCCACTTAAAAAAAAGACCTGAACACGGTTTCTATGTTTTGACCTTTTTAACCCATCGTCAACCAGGCGCCCTGCGTCCAAAACCTTGAACGTCTCAAACGACTCAGTGGTTCTCCTCTCATTTTCATAATGATTCGAAAATAGGCTTTCATGAATAAAAGCCTAGTAAAAAAGGAAAAAGAAAAAGGTGTTGGGTTGGTGTGTTATTCCTAGTTATTTTAAGGGGCTGGTGTTGTTTTTGTCAGAGAGGGAAAACGCTCCCATCCCCCCTCCTGCACACCCAGCCCTCCCCATGTCCTCTTGCCGTACGCTCTCACACTCCAGAGAAGCGCGTCACGTAGCTCAGGGGCTGTGAGGCTCATTAAGAAGAAGGATGTGATATTCTGAATAGAGACTGAGACTCCCAGCACGTCTATTTATAGACCAGATATCTCTATGCCGGTCGCCGTGGCGTTGGTTAATTGCAGCAGCGGCCCAAGACGCCAATTAAGAATGAAACAAATGCTTTTGAGGTGGGGTTTGCTCCTCCCTTCTGTTCAAGTCTTTCTCTCCATCCCTCTCGGAAGGAGAGGGGAAGTGTTCCATGTTTATTCCCGTAGTCGGTTGGGACACGAGAAGGACAGCATGCCCAGTGCAGTCCAAGCCTCTCTCGGGCTATTTTTAAATGCCCCTCTCAGGAAGCAGAGAACTAGGTTTCTTTTCATCATTATTGCGTTCCTGTCTCTTGGCCGTGTTCTGCTGGGATGCTTACCAATACAGTGATAAACAGGGAATCTCAGTGTGGCTTAAGGTAAGGGATGTATATCCATCCAACTGGGTTTAAAGTGTTAAGAATGTCTATGGCTGGCTAAGTCTGGTCTTGTGTCATGTGACTATTGTTCCCCCTGCAATGCCTGCTAATAGTGTGAGCGATGCTTTGGAGCCTTGAGGTACTTAAGAGTGTGAGGCGCATGACGCATCTCTCAGACTTCCCGTATCTCATCCTATTAGTTGCTTCCCCTCCACTCTCATTGCTCCCATGCCAAGGCAACCGCGCCTCCTCTATAAACGCAGTTTCCCATTCATGAATATCCAGACCACTTCCGGATCATAACTGTGTGTTTCACCGAAGGGAAGTCAAATATGGTGAAACAAGCTGCCATTGCTGGTCCGTGTTGTTCTCATCAACAACTGCCAATTGATATTATTGCAATTGTTTGTGAAATGTCCAATGTCAACTCCACTATAGGTCCCATGTCACCAATTGTGGGTTGTTAACTGTGGCAGAAATGGAATACATTTTTTCTGCAACAAATTAAAAGTCACAGAAGTCTGATAAAAAATGATGATGACCTTGCCACCGACGGCAGTCTTTTCCTTTGCTTGATGACTTTCATCCGTTGAAATAACATGATCCCAGCAGACATGTGTCTTGACTAACCTGAGTGTCCTTCTGTTTCTCCCCTCCTATTGTCTCTGCAGTTCCACCAGGTTAGAAGAGTGATGACCATCCTGTTCCTTACTATGGTTATTTCATACTTCAGTTGCTTAAGAGCTGCGCCCCTGAGAGATGCCCCAGGCATGCGGGCCCACCGGACAGAAGGCTTCTTGGGCACCGCGGCGACCGAGGCCCGGGGCCACGGGACTCCACAGAGTGGGGGCGGGCCGGGCCAGCGCGGGGCCTTGCACTCGCTCACAGACACGTTCGAGCAAGTGCTAGAGGAGCTGCTGGAGGTGGAAGAGGAGGCGGCCCAGTTGGGACAGGGGTCCCAGAAGGGCCCGGCGGGAGGGGGCGTCCCGGAATCCCTGGTCGCCACGGAGACAAAGGATGTCGATCTGTATGAGTCGCGGGTCATGATCAGCAACCAAGTGCCTTTGGAGCCGCCTTTGCTCTTTCTTCTGGAGGAATACAAAAATTACCTGGATGCCGCTAACATGTCCATGAGGGTGCGGCGACACTCGGACCCCTCAAGACGCGGAGAGCTCAGTGTGTGTGACAGTATTAGCCAATGGGTGACAGCTGTGGATAAAAAGACGGCAATAGACATGTCTGGGCAGACAGTTACCGTCATGGAAAAGGTCCCTGTCCCCAACGGCCAGCTGAAGCAATACTTTTACGAGACCAAATGCAACCCCATGGGTTACACAAAGGACGGCTGCAGAGGAATAGACAAGCGGCACTATAACTCCCAGTGCAGGACAACCCAGTCCTACGTGCGGGCGCTTACCATGGATAGCAAAAAGAAGATTGGCTGGCGGTTTATAAGGATAGACACTTCATGTGTATGTACATTGACCATTAAAAGAGGGAGATAGTGTATAACATGTATAGATTTTATTGAAGAGTTTGAAAAATGAAAGAGAAAAAATATCTATTTGTATATATACATAACAGGGTAAATTATTCCGTCAAATGAAAATTTTATGGACTGCATGTAAAAAAAGATGACGTTTATACAGTAAAAGTGATACTACAGTCTATTTATTGAACATATTCATGACCTTGTAAACAATTAAAAAAAAATCTGATCAGTCATTTGCGCCCAGTTCAAATTACTATATCACATTCCTCAAGACATTGTGACTTGTTTACGTTGCCAAGAATTAGAAAATGAAGGAAGAATCAGGCGAGGAAGGAGGGACAGTTCCATCTTCAAAAGCTTGCATGCTGCTTCAATTGTGAATTGAGAAATCCTCCACTAAAAAAATTAAGATGATGCCGACCAAAACATTTGGTTTACATACTCAGCAGAAAAACGTTTTTCCTCTCAAGTAATTTATCTGTTTACTGTCCTAAACCTCACAAGGTAATGTTACATACT
>OOFG01060148.1:0-14845 GCA_900323295.1 Molva molva
GTTGCAGGAGCAGGTGTTCCACGGGGAGGAGGCTGCCAGCACTGCGGATGGACAGATCTCCACACTGAAGGAGGCGCAGGACAAACTGCTTGAAGAGCTTGATGCCACCCGGGCTCGACTGAGAGAGACCAGCAACCTTCTGACTGCCCTGCAGGTGGAAACACTCACTTCCTGTTAGACATGCACGCATGATATGTGATCTCGGCCTCACCGGGTAAAGGGTTGGGTATGTTTGTCATTCCAAGACGATGTGACTAGAGTCTCCGTTTCACTGATATCCCCAGTCTTTCCTGCTCCCTAACCCCTTTTGAACCGAGATGAGAACACGATCAGCGCCTTCAGAGAATTTCCGTCACCATCAATAGTCAAACAAGTCGAACAGTTCCTGGGAATGGTATTACAGACGCTTTGTAGCTGGTTACACAGAAGTCATCTTTACAGGTTGCAGAACCTCTCATCTCTCTAAATAGAGAGATGAGCACAAGATGCTGATGATTGACAAGATGCTCTGGACCTGCTTTAGTCAAAGATGCGCACGACACCATTCTTGGTCCTCCCTGGCTTTGAAAAGCAGTTTGCTCTTCACACGGATGCACGTGACATTGGCCTTGGAGCAGCATTGATTGAGTGCGACAGCGCGGGCCGTGAGAGAGCAGTAGCGTACGCAAGACGCACTCTGCACAAATCAGAGCGAACGCACTCAACGTCTGAAAATAGTTTTTCACGTTTCTAGCGTAAACCAGCCTGGGGAACATTTACTGAAACTAAGAATAATAATGACTCTCTTTTAATACATTCACATAATTACACTATAATTTAGGTACCCATAATTAGGATTCATTTTTTCCACATCACTATTACAAAATAAATAATTGGCTTTAAACACAATAAATGTATTTTGAAAACATTTAATTACTTGAAGTAAAGATATTTAATATTATGTTTCACTTTTAATGAGATTTGTTTCCCCCTTTGTAAGCTGCATGTCTGAGTTGTTAAGTAAGCCATTATGATGCTTTGCTCTAGGTCAGGAAGTTGTGTTCCTTTAAAACTAGGGTTTGTCTCATTTTCGTATATAAAAAAAGATTTAGTTTGTCATGGATCGAATGGTGGCTCCTAGGATCTGTAGTGAGGGATAAGGAATGCACAGTGTTGGTCCTCACCCCATACACTATACGATGATGAATGCATTCTAAGCTTCATAGAGAGAGATCTCCAGCTTCTGCTTTTTGGTCCAAACTACCACTAAGGCACCTGTGCTGACAGAATATTTAGTCTATCA
The DNA here is from genome assembly GCA_900323295.1 of Molva molva. NCBI lineage: Eukaryota > Metazoa > Chordata > Actinopteri > Gadiformes > Lotidae > Molva > Molva molva. Next base: position 1,283 of record OOFG01060148.1, read on the forward strand.
GCACAGGTGAGTTACTCTAATAGAGTTTCTCTGTGCATACAGATGACTCAGCAGGTTTTCTACTAAATTCAGCGTCTTCATGGTTTGGTGCTAATCTAAATTAGCTTTAACTTCAGACACTTGGGCACAATAACATGCTCTGCAAGGCAGAATTTCTTTCAACCTGCCTGGCAGAAGTGTGGATCCCTATTGGCATTAAAGTGTCAGTCAACCCACTGATTCAGCTGGAATTCGAACACTTTGAGATTTAAAACAATGTGTTTTGGGTTGAGAGTTCTAGGAAGGTGGGGGGGCTTGTTATCCCCATGGTTACGACCCACGGCAACTTTGTGATACTTTTTTAGTACCGTCGTTGTGTATGAGGGATATAATGAGCGATGTTGTATATGAAATGCGCCACACACCTTGGCGTTTTATTACGAGTGTCCGAGAAGCCTAACCCTCAATCGGACGTGGACATTAAATAAACCGCTGCTCAGACGGAGCTTCACCTTCCACACACACCGTAGCGTTAATAATATAGGTTTCTGGGAAGCCTAACCCTCTCTTGGAAGCAGTCATCAAAATCAATGAATAACCACAACGAGCTCCACTGACGAAAAGAAAACCACATGCGTTCTGAGCAGAGTGGAACGTTCACATAGTGGAACGCTCACATATTACTTTATTGACGTTCAAATAAACATTTTACAACATTTAAAACCAAAAAAAAAGGGTTTTGGTTAATTGGCAGGGAAATTTAACAGTCAAGTTCATTTTGCAATTAGTTGACACAGTGTTCATAGGACACATTAATAATGTATCACACTTACATCAGTAGGAAAGATGAGAGGTGCTCTGTATTGGCAGGATTTATGCAGAATTGGCATGCACACAGCATATTTTCTACGTTCCTGTTCATTTCCTCTTCATTATTTTCAAATAGTAGTTAGCTTGGGGCATTGTTTCTCGCTTTATGTTGGACTGTGCTCCATCTGCTCAGCTGTCACATTTTTAGGAAGTAGTTGCACTGCATGATATATATGTAGATCTTCTGGATGTTTTTGTTGTGGGATAGCAGTAAAATGCTTCGCTGCCCTCTCTTTTGAATAAAACAGGCTTCTCTCTCTCTCTCTCTCTCTCTCTCTCTCTCTCTCTCTCTCTCTCTCTCCTTCTGTTTTTTTCCTTTACCTCAGGGGGAAATGGAAATGCAGAAGCGGCACCATGAGGCTAAACTCATCACTACACGGGAGGAGGAGAAGATGAAAATGGACAAGATGGCCCTGGAGCTAGAGCTCAAATGGACCGAGACATTGAGGTGAGGTGGTGATTCTCCCTGTTCAGTGTCTGTGTTCACGTGTTGCTCTGTGTGTGTGTCCTTGCAATCAGGAATGCCTGAGAATGGATGTGTGCCGGCGAGCAGTCAAACAAGTGCATTTGCCTCCCAGTGCACGCTTTGTCTGCATGTACGTTGTGTGTGCGTGTGCACACATGTGCTCGCTGTCCCTCATGCGTGCGTCCTCATTCAGGCAGGAGTGTAAGAAGTTGCGGGAGGAGCTGAGAGAAGACCATGAGGAGGACAAGGCTGCGGCGTTGGCCCAGCTGGCCAGGAGCAAGGAGCAGGAGCTGGGCAGTGCCCGGGAGAGCTGGCAGAGAAAGGTGGAGGACCTCCTGGAACAGGTGATTCATTTTGTTGGGCTAGCCACACCAGCCCTACATTGCAACTGAGCAAACGTGTTATGGGCGTCATGATGGACAAGTTGTTCCATGTTAAAGTCATGATGAGCACAAAAAATGTAATTTAAAAAGTCTTAAAGGCTTAGACTAACTATACTCTTTGAATATTTGGTGTTTATATGGTGAGCAAAGTGTATATTGTTGAGTGATAACTAAATGGAGAACACTGGGTGTGGTTTAGGAAGGCAAACGCTACCCCAATCAGTGTATGCAGGTGTAGATGTGGGTAATCAGTAGTCAAGACTGCACTATAATGAGGTCTGAACTGCTGCATGTGGTGAGAATGAGGTCACGGTAAGTAAGAAAGAGCAAGGAGAGATGAATACTCCTGATCGACCTGTGGAGGAACTATGGATTTCCCCTAGACAGCAGCTATTGTAGAGACAGATAGACCCACTGGAGGAGAAGGGACAAAGATGATCAGATTGGACAGTGGTGTACCGGCGAAGTGGATAACCGCTCCCTTTTTCCACACCTTGTTGTTTCTTTAATTAAAGTTTATTTCTCTTCAACCCTTTCCTTTCCTTTTTCTAACCCTGTCCCCCACCTTATGGATAAAGTGAAACATAACCGATAGAGACAATAAAGGAACAAGATTTATCTAGTGCTATTAAAGCGAATTGCTTCATCTCAGGGATGGCCAAACCCCTGAGTCAGATTTGCACAGCTGACCAGCTTGAGCAGAAGCTGGCTGACTCATGGACCAGAACCCTACTTCTCGGGAAAGGTAGTAATGGACCACAGCATCGATGCTAAGAAGTATGCAGCCCAAGTGTGTCCGGCTAGATTGGATCATCTAATGGCATTTTTGGAACATGACCAAGTTACCCATTTATGCAGCAGAGGCAGGGCTTGTCAAAGCCAAGCCTTTCATGTCTGGAGCAAACATGCCAACTAATAACCCAGACAGAGCCAAGTGTTGGCAACAACCTGGCCCATAGATGTCAAGTCCTTGAGGGGGTTCCGCAACCTGAGTACCCTCAACTGTACAAATAACCGCTGGTAAAGAAAGTTCTGGTTTAACTGTAGACTAAATAGCAATACAATCGTCCGGTTTGAACCAGGCGTAACTGATCATCTCCACAGTAAGGATCTGAAGGAAATGACTGCTGGCGATCAGGATGTCGGTTCTCTGATCAAACAGGAAGAACACACATGACTCAACTTGAAATCATGACCTGGCCAGGCCAGAATGTAGGACAGCGACTATACTGCACTCCCTGAAGCCAGAGGTGGAGCCGGCTTCAAAGAAGAGGTCCAAAAAAATGCTACAGATGGGACTCAGACAGTGCCTAACAGGTGGTGATCCACAAACCACATTATGCAATGACTCTGGGAAATGTCATAACATTTCCATATTCAATGCATAATCTACTGAGAGTGTCTGACTCTGGATCAAGTGGTTTTGGAAGGTGTGGAGGGGAATCTGTAATCATGAAAAAGACGATAGGAATACTGGTGATTGACCTGTGGATGAACTTGGATTTCCCCCAGACAACAGCTATCGTAGGAGGACTGACTGGAATAGAAGGAGTAAGCCACACCTGGCATTACACCTACAGAAGGATGCCTTGGCCACGCCCCCCTTGTCTCAATACTACGTTTCCCTTGACTCCTCATTGGGTCTGGACCCAACACCCTGCAACTTATGCAATTGTGTGGGTCAATTTTGTTTGGTTAATTATTCAAATATAATTAAGTACGGGTGTAGAAAAATGTTTGGATTGTCTCGTATTGTGCCCTCTACAATTATCTGATTGTTTCTAAGTTATAAGTAATTCTTTATAGTCAGTTCTTACAGGCAAAAATGCAAGTATAATATATAATAATAAAAATGTATTATTATAACAAGGTGTATATTCTAATCGCCTTGCTCCACTGCCCGTTCTTTACAGCCACTATTAAAGCTCTCATCAGACACGTTGTTGGAAGGTACACACGTTTACTCTTTCATGCGCCGCTCCATAGCGGGTAGTGTAACGCATTCGAGAAGAGACCATTCCTTCACAAAGCACGTCCGTACCTCTCTCCCCCCGCCCCGGCCAGATCTCCCTGTTGAAGCAGAGCCTGGAGATGCAGCTGTCCCAGTCCCAGTCGTCCCTGCAGCAGCTGCAGCACCAGTTCAGCCAGGAAAGGGAGCACCTGCGCATGCAGCTGGACGAGCTGCAGACAGAGCACAAGCGACGGCAGCAGCACCTCCAGGAGACCCACTGCTGCGCCCTGCAGGACCTGGAGCACGTCCGCCAGCACGACCTGAAGGTAGGGGGGGGCGAGACGCCGCGGTACAGAGAGCGAGGCTGGTCCCATTGCAGGTCCGTCGGTTCAGATTAGTACCATCCGACGTCATTGTTAAAATGGTCGGTCCATTCATCTCATGCACATTAACCGTGGCGTCTTACTGGTGCACCTGCCAGGTAATGCAAGGAGCCTGAACTGAAAGGTGTGGCTGCAGTGTAATACACTAAGCGTCTAGGCATAGGCAGGATGTCAAGCTGTTGCCCGACTGGATGTTACTTCACTTCAATGATTGGGACATCATTGTTGGTGCCAGGCATGGTGGAGTATTGTACAACAGACAGTTCTCTGGCTGGAAACTCTGTTAATTAGAATGAGGCGTGTCAGGGAATGATTTCAGTAGACAGTCAGATAAAAGGGTTGTGGAATTATTTATCTAGGTACTGAGTTTTGAGTCAAATAATGAATAACAGGTAGAGAAAAAATAAGCAAGTTCTCTTTAAGCTAGGTAACGTCTAGCAGTTCACAGAATATTAATTTGCACACATCGTTAAATCAGTTCAGTTGAAACAGGTTTATATTGGTTTACTTTGTGCCTTGAAGCCTCAGCTAATTGGGTAACAAATTTGAGATTTGAGAACCATTCAAGTATATCTTTCATCGTTGTCCAGCCAAGGTAACACAATTACAGCTTTATGCACGCTATAGAAGGAAAAACAAGTGGTTCCTTTCACAGTAGATCTCCAAAGACAGTGGTTCAGCATGTACTCTGCTCTGAAGGTATGTTTTGCACACCAGCGCGTCCTGTCCCAGGCTCAAGCACGGCCAGCTTGAGACGGGACCCGACCCTATCCATCAGTTTTGGTCAGTTCAGGCAGGATCTTCTCAAATACTAGCCGGATCTGGGTCAGGTTTGAATTTTAGGTTGGATTTCAACATTGATGATTTTATAATGATGTATTACTTGAGTTAACTTGAGCTGACTGCACCTGCCAACATATGAGCCAATTTAGATTTCAGACCGCACCCCGGCTCATTTCTGACAAATCAGGCCATCTCTTCCAAGCTTGTGTAAACCAGACCAATAGTGCCTATTAATACTACACTCAGTATTACTACTGACTATTACTATTAGTCCTCAGTATGAGGAAATTAGTTAGATAAATAAAGTGAACCTTAAAATAAGTGAATTAGGGCTAGATATTATGAACTAAAATAATTATTGAGATACTTAATCTATAGAAGATAGGATACTGTGGGATAATTTCATGGTTGAAAGGACTGGAAATTGTATTATGTGTGAGAACCTCGGAGAGGTGATTTGTGTATATTTATTTATTATTTAAAAGTATCGTATTCGCTTGTTCAGTTGATGAACTATCCAAACAGCCAATGAGAGCTCTAGTTTTGCTGTGCGGTAACCAATCGGGAGTGTAGATTGACGCGCTCAGTCTTTCTTTTTCTTTCTTCCATTTGGCATTGAAGATGATTGTGGTGATTGTGTGTGTGGATGATGGCTGGTTTAAGCAGCCTCACCTGGCCCAGTGGGATTGGACTCTAGGGCTGGGTGAGGCTGCACACCTGTTGCACATTGAGTAATCAGTGGAGAGAACTCAGGGAGAGATCCCCTACATGCCAACATGGAGCACCAGCGCCATGTATCATTATCTACAAACTTAATACAAACTAAAATAATCCGGCTTTCAACATCACCACCCTGCGTCCTTTGTCCAGTGAAAGTCACCTAGGTGGCGTGTAGCAATTGACATTGTTACAATGATGAGATACGGGTAGAGCTGCGCTAAACATTCCTGCTCGTGTGGAAAAATTACGTTGGAAGTTATGTTAAAATTAGAATTATTTTGGAGCAGTATACTCACAGATATTGTGACTTTGACTGACTGGTTTTACCTCGACAAGCGTCGGTGTAAACAGAGCGTTGCCCCGCTAGCAGTTAGCCTCACAACTAATCGCTTCCGAGCGTCCACAAACTCAACCATCCGGTTAAGCTGCTGTAATTAACAAAGATTTCCCTTGCTGAATTCTGTAATTTATGATAAAAGGTAATGTTTTAAATGATAGCATAGCATTGTAAGGGTAGCAACACCGAAAAATAAATGCCTTGCTAATGTGAACCGCAATGGTAATGTGAAGGATGGATCTAATTTCCAACTAATGATAGTGGTTTAAGCTAAGCTCCAGGTTAAGCTAGGCTAAGATGGAGCATGGGAATTGATTGGATGCTAGTATTCAGTGTACGAGAGTTGACAATTGATGGGAAATCTAGATATCTTTATTGAATAAATGAGATATGATTACAATTGATGCAATACATGAGGTGAATGTAAAATGCATATGATAATCCATGAATGTGATTCAATTGAGGTTATTGAATGTAATTCAGTTTATTGATCATTTCTTTTGGGTTTGTTCTGCAAGGCCTGTTTTTCTTTGGGCTTGATTTAAGTGATCTTTGGATCCTGGATTTCGTTCTCGCATTGCTACGCTCTGTTGGAGGAGCGGTGTGGTGCACGAACAGGCGAGCCATCCCCAGGGTTCCCTTTGTGTAAGGACCTGAATGAGGAGGGGAGGGACGTTGGATTGTGCCTTCTGGGTTTCATTAGGACAGATCCTTGTTTCCACACATGCTTGACTACTGGACGGACCCTGGTCCATGGATTGAGACTAAATCTCATTGTGGGAGTGTGTGTGGATGATGGCTGGTTTAAGCAGCCTCACCTGGCCCGAGTCAGACTGATTGGACTCTGGGGCCGGGTGAGGCTGCACACCTGTTGTGCATTGAGAAATCAGTGTGCACAGGTTAAACCAGCCATCTCCACACACACTCAGGAAGAGATCTCCTTCATGGCAATTTGGAGCACCTGGCCATGTATCATGATCAGCAAACCTTACAATAGACCGGCTTCAACATCACCACCCTGCGTTCTGTGTTTGGAGGAGCCCAAAATTAGGATTTAAATAGTAAATTAGACACTTACCTTACAATAAGTTAAAAGCTTTAGATTGTGCTGTGGAAGAAAACCATATATGATTTGTATTTTTTCTAAAAATATACTTCAAGGAAGAGAAAAAGAAACCCAGTCTATTACCTTTTAATTATAAGATACGCCTCTGTGGTTTGTTTTACCTGTGCATCCCACCCCCTCTCCTGAGCGAGTCTTTCATCTTCTGATAACGGGCCCCCACACAAATTCACTACATATTGTAGTCACCAGTGTTCATAGCAAAACTTGGCTTATCTTGTTTCCGGGGATCCATCTTGCCTGTCAACAGTGAAATGAAACAGTGAAGTGAAACAATGAAATGAAACAATGAAATGCAACTCTTGTCAATGGCAGAGAAACGTAGCGAGAAAGGGAGCAGAGTGGGAGGGGACATGTTTTTAGTTTAGTTTCAAATCTTGCTCTTCCGCTCTTTTCTGCTCTCTCTCTTTACAATGCTCAAATCTTAGCTACAGCACAGAGTTCTCCCTGGAGGCTTTTTACATGGATGACGCTCCCACTCATTGGCTGGCCAATGAGCAATATGGTTTTAATAATGAATAATGATGCTATTAAATAGGCCTATTTAAACCAGGCCAAAAGACAAGAACATCTCTAACCTAGGCTACTACTAATAATGGGTTGGGGGTTAAATAAACATGAATAGACTACAGTCAGTGTTCTGCCATCCAGAAAAGTGCCTGTGTGTTTTCCCTACCCGTGCTCTGGAATAGCACTAGTGTTGCTGTTAATTTGATCAAAACTTTGCACAATGTAGAGTGTGTACAGCGTGAATCTTTTACACCGAAGATCTGCCGTAACAGAGTCGGACTCGGCCCGATGAGCCATGATATTGCCACGTTGCGGCAAGTCCATCTCTTTGAAGCGGTCGTGTGTGAACCAATAAGTGACGTTGAGGACTCAACGTCTTTATTTCTGACAGGGTCCACCACAGTGTTGTCGGAGTTCAGCCATGTTGGGTTCAAAATGTCGGGTCTGATTCAAGCCCTAAAGCACACACACAAAGTTTGACTGTGTGTGTGTGAGTTAAACCCTATACCCAGAAAGAGGCCGTCGCACACATACAGGAAAGACACGATCCAAGATTATAGCTAGTGGCCTGCTGCTTACAGAAACAGAGAGAATGATCATGTTTCCTACAGTGGTACGCAGAAGGGCATCTCTGAGAGCACAACAGAGGGAGCTGCACGATATGTATGCTACCTTAATATAAATGGTTGATTGCATTGAATTTTATTCCATATTTTCTCCTTTTTCATTTCTTTATCCCTCTTTCATTTCTACTGTTTCTACTGTCCTGTACTTTCTGCTCCTGTCTGAGATGAATAAAGTACCCTCTTCTCTTTGTCGTATCTTACCCTCCTGTTGTTTCCTTGCATCTCTTTGGACCGGTCAGGACGTGGAGGAGCGTCTTCGCCACCAGCACCACGTGGACCTGCAGTCCCTGAGGGAGGCCCACCGGCACAGCCTGGAGACCCTCAAGCAGCAGTCGGAGCAGGAGCTGCAGACACTACGCTTTGAGCTGGAGGACGAGGGCAAGGCCATGCTGGGTAATGGGCCCCACAGAAAACACAATTGTAGAGTCAGAACTGCAGTACTGTTGTTAAAGATGCAAGCAGCGATGATCAGGGGGGGCCAAGCCTAATGCCGACCACTGCGACCCCTCTTTGTTTTTATCGGGGTAATAGTCAAGGGAGATTGTTAGTTTAGCTCTGGTGATGGGCCTGCAAAGCTTCATTACGTTACACCGTTCATTGTTGAATCTTAAATGTTTTGGTCATGAGCACACTGGGGAATTTTGGATCGAACTGTGGACTTTTAATTGCTTCGACCCACCGGTTGCAATGGACTGGCTCAGCGAGGAAAAAGTGAAGTTTGTGATTAGTCGACAGTCTCGTTCTTCATACATCCACACAAACGGGTACCGAGCACTTAATCTTGATTCACAAGGGAATGTTTAGGCTGCGTTGCAATAAGATATAAAACACCCCCTCCTACACTTACGCTCGCGACTTATTTAAATGTTGCTCCGCACTCAGAGTTCAGAATTATCACACTGCCTAAAGACGCAGCCACTATCTTCACACAGAATTGTAGCTGTGCAAATCAGTCTCGAAGTTTGTGAGCATGCACAGTTGCTTGTATGCACAGAATCTAAACTTGTGGATTATTCAGTTTGTGGGCACTATTGGAGAAAATGACCTAGCCAGGGTATGCACTTACTTGTGTTGAACAAAACAAAGATACAGCTATGGGAGTTGCTAAACACATATATAACAAATGTCCACAGCTTGCCAACTGTCTAATTTGGAAACGCGCCTACACAGCGAGAGGGTGTCAGTTGAACAAAAATCATGACATCAACATAGACAATGTCAATAAATAACCCCGGGTCTTGGCAAACCGGCCAAATCCTTTAAATAGAGGATATGGATGTAATGTCACGTAATCCTGAACCAGGCGAGGACCCCTATGCAGACATGAGGCGGCTTGAGTTTGGAGGGTTTAATAAAGACAGTAGACAGAATCAGGTCAAAAACAGGCATGGGTAGAGTCAGGCAGGCAAGCAACTGATGATCAATGCTTGGCAAGAACAAGTGCAACACAAAAAACCAGGGGAAGACAGACAGGCTGTGTTCCATTTGGTTCCCTTGTTCCCCCGTCCCTATCCCTCTCTAGGTGGAACCAAGCCAGCAGAACCTGCCTCGTCATACAGCAGCGCCATCAAGGCACCCCCAGAGGAATTTGTTAGGCGGAGGAATTTGTTACCTGCAGCGGGGCTAGGGCGTGGCAGGGGGAGCTGACACAGCCATGCCAGGCGCGGTCTACCCACAGGAGAATACTATTCACATTTTAATATATGAATAACAGAGAAGAGCCAAATAATCAGTATTTATTCACAACTGCAGATTTAGATTATAATTGTTTTTTAAGTGGTATTTCGAAGATCTGCTACACTTGTGTTTTTTTCCCAGCAAAGGCCATAGTGGTTGGTGTAGTTGCAACCCTGCACAAGGATAGCTTTGTCCCTAGGGTGTTCCAAGATTGTTCTGGATTCTTCTGAATTGAAAATTGGGAGTCATAAAAAAAGTCAATGGGAGTGTATATCTGTCCAGATAAATGTCTGCTTGTAAAAATTATTTTGAACCATTTCTAATCTCATATTCTTACCTTCTTTTTTCTTTTCTAACTTCTGTCAGCCTCCTTACGTTCGGAGTTGAACCACATCCACGCGTCAGCCGTGGAGCACATGAGACAAACCCACCAGCAGGAGACCACTGCAGCCCAGCTGGAGTTGGAGTCTGCCCTGGAGAACAGCCGTATACAGGTGAGCCTGGACTCCATCTCACCCAGTGCGTTGCTGTTACCGCTGTAGCTCCCTCACTGTGAATTACCGCTGTAGCTCCCTCGCTGTGAATTACCGCTGTAGCTCCCTCGCTGTGAATTACTGCTGTAGCTCCCTCGCTTTCTTTGTCGATCGGATTCGTGGTTGCAGATAGCCATTGGTCCAGCATTGGTCCGCCCGTTCCGCCCTTTAACTAGTCAAGACCAATCCGCCCAATCACAGGTCAAGCGCCTTCCCAAACTGTTAGGGTGATCTTCCAGGCTCTCTTGTGGGCCACCCTAGGAGCACAGCCAACAAGACTGGAAATCAAGGCTGGACTATACATGACTGTTCACTAGTAAAGTAATATTCTTCTTTATGTGATTCTAGGCAATTATGAAAATGCAACATTGAAATTATATTTAGCTAATATCTGCCTGATGGAACCATGTTCTATAGAACCATATAGGACACTAATGACACCTTCAAAGCCAACCACACTCTGACGGTCCCCTACAGATGGAACTCATTCCTAAGTCTCGTATTCCCTGTGCCATGTTTTTTCAAACCTTCAGGGGTTTCAAATGAATAATGACTATTAGCTTGTGTCGATATTGGTTCAAATAAAATATATTTATGTGAAAATGGCTATTCGGTATGCCCTGTACTTGGCACTCAGCCCACAGTTTGAGCATGTATGCACTGTACTAGAAGCTTGGTGGACAACTCTTCCCATCTGAGTGGGCTCTCACTTCTGAAGCCAGACAACACAGCATATTGCACCCGTAGGCTAGCTGCTAATGTGGGCAGCCATGGCTGTAGTGCTCTCCAAAGCGTTGTGCTGGGGAGGTTATTTGGAACATAATCAGCTCTGAATTGTATGGTGAGGTATTTGTAGGGCGTTTTTTTTGCGGGAAGATACAAACTACTAGCCATACAATATCACACTGTATGGCTAAATGAGGAAGAGAAAAGTTTATGCAGTTCTTTAAACGTTAAACCGTTTTCACACAGGTCCTCAGTCAAATATATACTATCTTGGCTTGATTTATTGTGAACTAATCTCTTATCTAATATCTATGTTTCTTTTTTTTGTGCTGTCAATATGTGCTATGATCACAGCAACCCTATGAGGATAGTTTATTTGAGAGGATGGTCATGTAATGGCTGCCATCCATGGTTACAAACAAATGCTCTAGGTTCATACATATACCTACATTTAAATCGTGGCAAAATTGGTCTTGAACCTCCAGCAATCCTCAAATACGTACTGTTGCTTTTTGGTTTTTCATAGCTTCGAAAGGTTATTGTGATGTTTATTTCCGAATATTTTTTCAGAAATCACTCAATTGTTATCCATCCTCATGTATTCAATCTGCCAGATTGTTTTGTGCGATGGCTGGAATTTTGAAAACCAGGTGTAAAAAAAGGGTTTGAAACGGGCTCAGCCTTGCAGCTAACTCCCCTCCTTCTTCCATGCGTAGGAGCGTGAGATGTTTGCCCGCATCACGGAGCTCCAGGATGAGGTGGCCCGGAGGAAGAGCCACATCGCCCAGCTGGACCACCAGATCCACACGCTCAACGAGAACATCAGCACCCTCACCAAGGAGCTGGAGCTCAAGGGCAAGGAGGTGCTCCGGATCCGCAGTGAGGCAAACCAGCAGATCAGGTGAGGGTGGGGGGGAACAGTCAGGATGTCGGAACCAAGTTTTGTAAAGTGGTCAGAGTTGTGGTTAATGTTTGAATAGAACACATTGATCCATAATAAAATCCATATTGTACCACGGCCGGTGAAATCTTATCGGTGAGGCGTGCATTATCTTTGATAACCCCCAGCTAGAGCCTCCTCACCCATGACTGAACTAATGCCCAACTCCTCCACTCACATCAGCTGGCCAGCGTTCCATGAGCTGGGATTAATCTGTTAACTGATAAGTGTAATGTTAAGATAATGTTAGCAGTTAACAAGATAGCAAATTAAAGAATTCGCCTTCAAAATAAGAAACAAGAAAAATCGTCCTGAGATCAGTCGTCCACTGCTGGTCCCTTAGCTTAAAAATGCATGAGAAATGTGCAGACGCAGTTGCTCAATATGATTGATAGAAGAAAAATAAGGTCAGCGAATATCTTGGTGAAAACACGATTGAGCTAACCAAGCATTTTTATGTGCAGTATTTATTGAGTTGAAATCTCAACGTGGGAGTGTGTGTGGATGACGGCTGGTTTAAGCAGCCTCACCTGGCCCGAGTCAGACTGATTGGACTCTGGGGCTGAGTGAGGCTGCACATCTGTTGCACATTGAGCATTCAATGTGCACCAGGTTAAACCAGCCATCACACACCCACACTCACTCAGTCTATAGAGTAGTGTTGTTGACAGGACTCAGATGGTACTACGCTTAGAAAGCTTTCCCGTTGCCAGGTCGTACTAAGACCTTCTCTTTTTACTGGAGTAATAAGGTCAAACTGTATTCCATGTGAATCTCATCTTAACTGGTTTCAGGGATTAGGGATTATTTCTGTTTCCAGGAAGACAACAATTGGTGCGAGCAAGTGTTTTTTATACTGACATAAAATCGGCAAGAAATTTTAATCCACCCCTGTATATTTTTACGATTCGCAAGTGGCTGTGGTATAAACGTTAGTTAGTAATTTAGCAACCAAATGCCATACGTCATTTGGTTCACAATAACATTTTTATATCACCCAAGATGCACCTAACTATACTAACTATACAAATATAACTGCATAGTTCTTAAGAGCTACAAACCCTGATATATCATTACGAAAGTGCACTTCCCAAATCTAGTAGATTAATATTAAGCATGGACAGGCCTTTACCATCTGTAATGGCTTGATAATAAGCTCCCTGAGGTCCACTATGAATAACTTAGGATGCTGTATGCGTAACATGGTGTAAAAGACTGCCTGATTAGAAGCTAATGCAGAATACAGGATTCAATTAAAACAAAATGTTCCTGTCCATTAACATTGAACATTTATGCACATGTGTGTTATGTGTTGTTTTCCACACACACACACACACACACACACACACACACTCACTCACTCACTCACTCACTCACTCACTCACTCACTCACACACACATGGCAGCACAGAGTGAATTTATTTTTCTGTTATATAACGTCACTCTGAATCCTGGTAGCAGAGCTAAAAATAGAGCCATAGATAAAAAGGATCAGAGAAGGGGAGATGTACATCCCTTAGGGAGAACGAACCAGAAGACTTTCTCATTTCCCTGCG
>OOFG01060149.1:0-11316 GCA_900323295.1 Molva molva
CTGTGTATTTGTGCATGTAATTAGCTCTCTCACTCTGTCTGTCTCTGTCTCTCTCTCTCCATTATGTAGTGTGTAAAGATGGACAACTAGGACACATTCAAAATCATATGGGCCTTTGATAATGCATGGTTTTGTTCGTACAAAGGTGGAATGAGTGTACAATAAAGTTGTGTTTTTAAAACCTCTCTCTCTCTCTCTCTCTTTCGGTATTGGTGTGTGTTTATGTAATATAATTGTATGTATTTATTTAGCTATTGTTTTTGGGCCCAGGCATGTATATTCAACAGCAGAGTTGCTCCGGTACAGCTGGGGCTTGCACTGATCCAGGAGCAGTAAGATTGACATGCGCGGTGGGACCCCCTCCCAAGAGTAGGGGAAATCAATGACAGCTGAACAACAGGTCAGAGGTCAGTAGACTGAATAAAGTGTTTTCTCCCCGCAGTTGATTGAAAAAAAATTGACATGAAACATACCCCATTGTTGAATTTACACAATCACTTGCCACTCCGTTTGTAAGTATTGAAGGAAATTGAGTTTGAAACGGGATTCGTGTGGTGGTGTGTCATAAAACCCACCAAACAAAAAATAATAGCCCCGTGCAGCCATGCATTAACACGGAGATGAACAGAAAGAAAATGTGACCAATAGGAATGCCTGCTCCAAACCTATGGCGCACTTCAACCAGATGCTAACGTATTTGTTTGACTCCATTTTATTATGGTATACTTTCCTTGTGCGTACAGCGCTCTTCCAGATAATGGCTACAGCAACAGTGGTCTAAATCATTACGTATACTACCATCGCTGCAAAGTAATTCAGGTCAAGTGAAGTTTATTTGTATCACACATTTTGGCATTACAAAAAAGCAAAGAGGAAATATTAACTCTTAATAGTCTCCTAAATATATAGTTCAACCGCTAAATGTTAGGCTGGTTTCAATGAATACAACATTGTGTATGTTATGTTTTGTATGTCATACTGAACATTACTTTGTAACTAGAATACGTGTGTGTGTTTGTGTGTGTGTGTGTGTGTCTGTTTTTCTGTGCATGTGGCTGTGTGTGTGTTTGTCCGTGTGTGTGTGTTTGTGTGTGTGTGTGTGTGTGTGTGTATGTGTGCAGGAGTGAGTGTGTGTGTATGTGTGTGTTTTGGTGTGTGTGTGAAAGTTTCAACTCAAATGTACAACATTAAATGAAAGTGAAAAATATCATTTTTATATTTGATGATATTTCAACAGTATGCTATTTATGATGGTATATTACACCAGATGATTCAAGGGAAATGTTGTTTTCTGAAAACAATGTTCCCTATTGGAGTACTCATTAAAAAGCTATTGGTTTTAATCTGTCTTGGAATGTGCCAGAGACAAAATAATAGCCTACAATACACACTGAACTATGTAATTAGCTGAGCAGAAATAACTCTGTGATTATATATAATTTTATTTACTTTTGTTTGATAACAGGACTTCAGATTTTAGCAACAAACTGCCAATTTTCTTTATTTTGTTCTTTCCCTAATTTGACTATATTATCATTGGAACAATATTTAACTCTTCAACAGCGTTATACTACAACACTGTTTTAAGGTACTACTTCACTAAGCACAATCAAGAACCAAAAAAATATATATATGTATAGAACAATTTTAATTAGAAAAGATATCCATTAAGTTTATTTAAATTTGATTACTTGAATGCTGCTTATCATGGCTGACAGATGTAATTTCTTTTCTACCCAATTAATGATAGAGCCGCTATCTGCATTCCTTTAACTTTTCTCCCCGTCTTCCATTACCTGACTCCTGACGACCATTGGTAGTTGGAGCCAGCCATCCACAAAGATAAGGTGATGTACTGGATGGCTAGATTAAGGATTGATTGAAGATGATTAAAGTTGGGGAAATCTGACTTCTAAAGGAGAGAGGAAATAACGGCGGGCAGCGACAGAAGTTGTCTCGTCTCTTCATCACTTTTCCCGTCTTTCCCCAAAAAACTCCCGTTCCTTTGTTATCCCTGCCTGATAATGGAAAAAAATGGATTTCATGGGCCTCAAAGGGGATGAGTGAAATTACAGATCTTGCATAGAATAGGAAAGAAAGCAGTAATATGCAGTGAAATGTAATACAAAGTGTAAAAAGGAATTTGCATGCAACAACTCTCAGACGTCGTCTAGCTTCCCCAGACACCTTCACTCTTTGTTAACTTGAACCACTTTCTAAAGAGGAGGGCTGTCCTCAAGGCTGTTCTTTGGTACAAATCCTGCCCTTGGTTTGTCTGGAGGTATGATGCACTGCTGGCTGTGGTACAAAATACAGTTAGGGACAAATAGCCTGCTCGCTAAATTGTGATGATACCAATTTGCTATTGAATTCTCTTAGATTGTCGAGTGTGAATGGTGTGTGCGTGTGTGTGTGAGAGTGAGTGCATATTTGCACGGTTGCACAGTCCGATACATGCATTTGCACTGACATTAACTTCAAAAACACATGCCTAAAAAGCTATATAGTTACATGGTGTCCTTCTTGGTTGTTCCTGATGCTGCATCCAATTTGCTAGGTCTGTTAAAACATTTGGACAGTACATTTTTTCTGCGCAATCACATTTGGAGGAATTATGGACATCTAGTCAGCTGTCGTTTACTTGCTCAGCTTGTGTCTCCTCAGTATAAAATAAAAAGGTAAAGGGCAAAATTTGAGGGCCCCATATCTCAGTTGATTTTCAACAGATATAGTAGAACCTACTAGAGGTTCACAATATATAACACACATGTACAGGCAATACAATTGTGTATTCACATGTGTGGGTTGTGGGAGCTATATTTGATTTATATTTAAAATACCTGAATTGGATGATTGCATTATATTTGTGTTTATATTGAAAAACACTTAAATACACTTTGAAAGTCTGTAGGCAGTCCACACACTATTATTTTGAAGCGCCTAAAGAAAGTCCAGAGACTCTTGTTTTGAAAGGCTTGGCTTGTTTGTTTGACAAAGGAACACATTGGATTACGTTGGATGCCTACAGTTCTTTACAGCTTAACGCTTAACTCTTTAATTCTTTAGTTCAATTGTTTGAACCATGCCTTGCAGCTTTTGAAATCTATAGTTTATACAAGTTTGAACTTTTTCGAATATAACCTAAATTGTTTTAGGTTATTGTTTCTCGTCCTCGTTTCCGTGACAACAGCTTGAGTGGAACAGCAAAAGTGACACGATGTATACATTGTACGGGCCGCGTTGAAGTTAGTTTTAAGGTGGATATTCGACGGATATTCGTTACATACATTCACTGCGGATCCAGCGACTTCTTCCTACTCAGTTTCACCCAGTGTTGGCAGTAGAGGACGGTTAGTTCCCCTCCGAGCACTCGCTCTTAACCACAGGTTTTATTTAGTCAATAAATTATTGTTTGAATGACAAAATATTTAATATATATTTAATATTTCATTTAATATTTAATATTTATTTATTAACATCACTTTCTTGCTGACCTGCTCATATTTTACTTAACTGGGCTCATGTATCACACCTATTTTTATTGCTAATGTTGAATTCATTTATTTTACATAGATATTTGACTATAAAATAATTTTATAAATAACCCAGTCATGCCAAATTAATACCAGATATTATCCCTACACTGTACAATAAGACACACCTCTTTTTATTATAATCGTTTCTAATATTTAACTTAACCAAAAAAGGAGGTGTGTCTTATGTGTCCAGGATATTATCTGGTATTGATTTGGAGTCACTTGATATCGTGACATGGGAGCTATTGAAAAAGCTGAATTCTAATATCTATTCCTTGCTGAGCTTCATATTTTCTTCCCTCTTTCTTACTTATTTTCTTCATAGCTTCATGTGACTGTCTGTAATCGAGTTACCTTTTTCTTTTTGCTTGTCTCCCTTCTTACCAAAGCTCCAACTCCTCTGCTTCCTCTATCTCCAATCCATGAGTGTCCGGTTCATATCCCTTCTTCTCCCCACACATCCACTTCATCCCATTTGTCCCGGGCTTTCCCTTTCTTTATCTGAATCCCTTACTATACCTCTCACACCTCCAACAGATCCCTAAAACTCACCCCCTTAACCCTTTCTTCCTCGCCTTCCTCCGTCTTTCTATTTGGCCTACTCCTTTCTCTTCCTCCTACTCCTCATCCTCCTCTTTCCTCTCCCAGGGGATTTGATTTTCACTTGCTCTTGTCCATTCCATCCCTCTTCTCTCGCTCTGCCACGCTCACCCCTTCTCTCTCTCTCTCTGTCACTCTCTCCCTGTCTCTCTCTCTATATCTCGCTCTGTCTCTCTCTCACCCCTTCTCTCTCGCTCTTACCCCTTCTCTCTCTCTCCCCCCTTCTCTCTCTCTCTCTGGGGAGACGGTATGTGGGGCTGTCTCTAGCTCTAATTTACCCTGACAGGACATTCATCATTAGTCACAGCCCATAATGCCGTGCTGCTGCTGCTATGGCGACTGGCGCTCCTTAAAGAATGCAAGAGCTCGGCCATAGGTTCAGTAATGGGCAACAGGAGAGAGTAAGTCAGGAGGAGCACATTTTTCAAGAGCCCCCCTGATTCCTGAATGCCCACCTGCTGAAAGTGTACTCCTGTGTATTCACTTTGAAGCCCACTCGCGTTTATGAGGCCAATTAATTATATGCTGTTTTCGGATCTCCATGTCTCTCTATAACAGCAAGGCGACCTAGGCACCCTGTTTAGAAAAAGAAAAAGGAGAACAAGGCACTGGTATACTGCAAGCGTTTAACAATAGGTCTGTATCCCAGCTAAATATGTGGAATGGATATAGAATCATATAGTTTAATCTACCTGCATGTATTCTCTATTCATCTCTATTTATCTACCTCTATCTATCTAGACAGAATGCAGACAGACTGGCAGATGTACACAGTGATTATACCCATGCATAATACTCCCCTTAATAATGTACACCAGGTGTTTTGTTCATTTATCCTCCTTGCAACACTCCCACTGAGCACACAGAGAAGCACTGTGACGCTCCTTTATAAAAAAGTGTACTGCGAGTAACTCAGGGATTTGTTTTTATCATATTTGGTAAAGCTGCAGGGGTGCGTCTTCCAATTTATTTTATAAACCACCAACTCTTTGAAGCCCACGTGTTCTTTGCATGGCTTGTCTTGTTTGGGGGTCCGTTGCAAATTAATGCGAAAATGTTGTTAGTGATTTTTTTGTGACATTTTGAATCTCCATTTTTTTTCCCTCAAACTACATCTTTACATCCATCACTATCAGCATGTTTTGCACATGCTCCGTGTCTTCTTGCAATCAACCAGAGTTCATTATGGTGTTTAATCCTCCTGCGCGCTGTGATCTCCTGACAGGTAATCAGATTAACCTTGAGAGGATCAAGACAAGGAAGCACACACCGCGCACACTTGGACGCATGCACGCACACACAAAGAGACATTTATGAACCATACTTGTAAACCCTACCGATTTTCCCGGGAGAGCCCCGGTTTTCACTGTCCTCTCAACATGGTCCCGCAGTTTGCATTTAGGAGAACATCCATATTTTAATGTTTTTTTTATCGGCTGCTTGTATCTTTGTGGCCTGGATGCCATGAGTCAATTTTACTTTATTTTTCTGTTAATTTACTTTTAATATTGGGGGGCTAGTGCAGTGGTTAGGGTGCTTGGTTCCCTGCCGAAAAGCACTGGACTCGATCCCCCGCCCCCATGTCATCATAAAGGCATCCCGACTGTGAGATGCTGTGAAAAAATCATCTGCCAAGTGACCAAAAAGTGAAGAGCCATGTTAACAATCAAGTCAATTCAATTGTATTTGTATATTATACCTTAATCACCCTTACAGTCTCATGGGGCTCTACAGGCTATGTATTTATGACACTCCCTATGCCTAGCGCCCCAAAGGGCAAGAAACAACTCCCTTAATTATCAAGGATATCTTGAGAAGTAACACAGCCTTCTCTGAGTGGGGGATGCTTCCAGGGATGGTTAGGAGTGCAATGGTTACCATAATTGACAAACATAGTTGTATGACAAGCAAACATTTTAAATACAATCTTAAAATGGAAATTCAGCATTGACCATGGTGATGAGGTACTGGCTGGAGAGCTAGCTGAATCAGATAGCTATAGAAAAACAATTCAATAAAGTACACATTCACATAACAAAACACATTCTAACAAGTCTTGCTAGGTCTACAGACAATAAATTATTCATGTTTCAGTAGATTCCAGAAAATAAATGAATTGTGTAGAAATTAATAAATATTCTATAAAGCTTCATGAAACGGAGTGTGAAACCTATTTGGGTCAAGTATTCCTGAAGTATCCTCAACTCCATCACATTTCATGGAGTTTAATAAGACAAAGCTTTATTGCATTCCCCTCTTACTTAGAAGAAGATGAAGAGAAAGAAAATGAACAAGTATGAAAAAGGAGAAACTCTAAAGTGTTGGTGAGAATGGAAGGAAGGGGATGGTGGCTTAGGGTCTAATCAAAACCAAGGACACTGTGCTGATTGCCTCTTCAAAAACAAGAGGGAGAAAATTGGTTTGGTTTGTTTCTGTCACGAAGGCAAGAGACAATTGATACTAAAAACTGGTAAAATGTGGCCAGGGAGAAATGAAAGGAGCTTAAAGTGAAATAACTAAATAACAGTGTGCACAAGACTGTGTTGGGGGTGTGGATGGAGAATGAGTAATCCATTGTTTCAATGCCATCCTTCTTGCTTGATCCTTCCGTACCACATTGTTCTCTTATCTGACAATCAAATCAAACGTCTCTAAATGCGCTTGATCCCATGTGGCCCCAACCTGACCTGCTATGTGAAAATAGTGGTGACCATCATCACATATAGGTTTCCCTTTAAAGTCTATGTTATCCACTTGGGTGTGGCTTTGTGCTTTGGAATGCTGAGCCAAGTGAGTCCCAATACACTTTGAGTGTGCCTTGGCTCTTCCTTCAACTCAACAATGTCATTCAAGCTTTTAACCGCCACTAATGGCTTCCACATCACCTTCCCTTCAGGAAGTCAGGAATGCTTATTATTAAGCACATTGGGGGAATGACATTAAGGAGAAGATTGATGGACCCTTGAGTACACACTGGCCACTCGAGCGCGACAATCCAACAAACATCAGATGCATTAGCGGCGACAACCACAAGGACATTGTCTGAAACGTTAACTGCCGCCACGGCTAATTAAAACATAAGTAAATCAGGGCATAATGAGTTGTAATTGTAGATAATTGCTGAGTTGTTGATGTATCATGCCTAATTGGCTTGCATTGCTGAGATAATGAGAAAAGTTTGATTACTTTATGCTAACCACGTTAGCGAGGTAGCAGGTGTTGCCACGGATAAGTGTCACAAGCAATCCCCTGCCTCACATCTCAATCTTACCACTCAACTTCAACTACAGGAGGACATAATAATAATATAATATGATAATCATAACCCCTTTCTTTTAATCGTCTTCCTCCCTCTATTATGTACCTGTGTGCATACATATTCACCTCCACTAGGTTAGTTTAATGGAATAAAAGGATCATAATAACTGTAGAATATAACTGCATATTATATAAATATATTGTGCTGTATTGTGTCATATTAAGCTTGACTTGTATCTAGGGCTGTCCCAGCTAAGAATTTCGTTAATCGACTACAAGCAATCTTTTTCATATTAAGGAACTGTCATTAGTCACAAGTGTGCTGTTAAATCTTAATCATTTATATATTAAGTTTCTTTGTTACATTTAAAATGTTGTACTTTTTAAAGTTAAATGCATCAATCTGGTACACTTTGAGAGCAAAATTATCTATGAAGAACTTTGTGCTCTTGTAAACAATTTTGTGCTCTAGTAAACAATTGAATCATAAACACATTATAAAGATATGAATAGTGATGACACGGCAAAAAGATCTACCCAGTCCAAACACCAATTGGTTTGCATTAGAACGTCTCTCTCCGGAAATTTACCAAGGAACTAGGAACCTTTGGAGGAACTCGAACTGCGTTTCCACCACAGGAACCAGGGTCTAAATTAAGTTCCGGGGACATTAGTTTCCTTCAAAAGGTCAAGAAGGGTCTATCTGCAGACCGTCAGCCTCAGGCCCACCTACACCATCGAACCCCTTCCGGCCCCCAGCTTGGAGACGCAAGTGACGTCTGAAATTGTTTACGCCAGAAGGTACGACACGATCAGGATTCAATAGCTTGCCTCATAGTTCCACATGTCAGCATATAATAGTGGCATCTAAACATATAAAACCTGTGTCAAGTCATCATAATTAAGCTCATATATTACTTCCTGTTGAGAAGTGACTTGTATATGCAAGAAGATACATTGTTTTATCATTTGGTTTATGAATTGTTTTTTTTGGTCCTTTTATCAGACCTATGAATTTGACCCATAGGCCGATGACTGGGGTTTATATAAAATAAAAATATGTATTGGTATTATGTACAAAACATTTTACCATAGATTTGTTATTATTTTCTTACTATTATTATTATTTTTTGTTCATATTTTACACAGAAAACCTCTACTATGTAATTCAATGGGGACTTTTATCTTTAAGAATTTAGTCCATTTCGAACCAGAAGAAGAAGTTTGTATATCATTTCAACATCTACAGCCACAAACCAACTGTTTTTTGTTCACTCCGAAATGCATTCAGTTACAAAAAGTGCTCTTATTGCATCGATAGAGGTAAACTACCTTCATAGACCTATCATTATCGCTATCTTTTATATGTATTGATATGCATTCATCTCGATAGCAGGCGGCGCTACAAGCCGATGTTTACTTGCACTGCGGGACGTGAATATAGGTTGCTTTTGATAGCATGAAAGTGTGCAGTTGTATCGCAACATTTCCTCCGAAAGAGCGATAGCCTACTTTTAGTTATCGAACAGGGAAACAACCTAAAAAACGAACGTCTCAAAAGCATGGATGTATAAGAATGCACACCCACTAATCATAACCCCCTTCATCCGCGAGCTACACTACTTTACACTTGGATTCAAACTCAAACGTTCGTATTCACTTTGATGAGGTTGAGGATTAAGTCTGTATTTTTCACTGCCACGATTCTTATTGGAAAATGCCGCATATTCGCGCCGTAACAATGTAAATAGTTTACGCGATTTTGTTGGTACGATTTTTCTCTCAGTATTTCTCGCTTTTTCATGGCCTTTGTTCGTTATCTGCCTGATGTAAAAGCACCTAAAATTGCATAACTACCACTTTGACCACTTTGGAAACGCAGACAACAAGGGGCTGAGGGAACCTTTTAGTCCCTTTAAATGTAGCTAAAAGTTCTGGGTAATTTTAGTGGAAAGGCGGCTATATGAGAGAAGTGTAAACATTTGTACAATTTTTTACAAATATTTTCGGTTTATTATGAAACTATGGCGGGACAATTTAGACTATGGCGGGCCGCCATAGTCTAGGTAATTAATTGGAAACACTGCTGTATATGGAGTCCATTAGGAGCGAAATCTCCATAAATCAAACGTGTATATGAAGTTGCTAAGATGTGCTGCAGCCAGATTAACTTCTGTTGGAATTGTCGTTGTCCTCAAGTCGTCTGATTTATCCCCAAAAGTAATGGTTCATCTTTCCCCAACTGGCCATCTAAAGCAGTCGGGACACATTTAGACTTCAGAATGTGCATCGATTGACCCATGATGGAGGACAACGAAATCCCCCAAAAAAGGGCAATACAATGTCGGATTGATGGAAAAGGGTCGTTAGATGACAGAATAAAAATACATATACCCCGAAAGCAAATGGAACAGGGCGCTCAGAGCTTTAATGGTTTTAATTGATCTTTTGGACGTGTGTGTGTGTGTGTGTGTGTGTGTTTGAGAGTAGGGTGTGTGTGTTGTGCACTTTATGTGTATGCGTGTGCCCTGAAGGGAAGCCTGTCGAGGTGGCTAGTCATGCAGGTGATTGGAATTAAAGTCAGATTAGGCCCAGAGGATACAAAACCTGTCCAGGCTATCTCACCTGTACCTCCCTAGCCTATCCCCTCTACACACACACACACACACGCACGTACGCACGCACACACTGCCCCGGTATGTGAAGTTATTGCTAGAAAATGATGAATGTGTAAATTACAATCTTATATCATTGATTACTTTTGCTGGAAAAGGTCATTGAATATTCCAAGTTAATCAAGGTTGAAAATATCACTCAGGAACCAGAATACTTATATATAAATGTTTAAAAGTATTTTAGTCTGAAAGGACGTTTTCCGATGTTGAAAAAGGCTTTCACAACGGTGTTTCATACGATGTCTCCGAACTTGAAAATTTGAATATGAACGTGAAAATCTTACGAAAGATGCCATTCAGAATGTTATGCGGACCGATGCCATTACTGGTGTTGTAAATCCATCCTGATATCAGGTGCTTTGTTCACTTCCATTCCATTTCTTAGGAAAACATGTGGAAGACTTCATCATCGAGACTTTGTCAGCGTGTTAGCCTAACATTTATTGATTGCCTAACCACATAACCACTTAAATCACTGAACCTGTGCTTGGGAATAGAGTCTCTTAGAGTTTACATGACTTCCAGTTCCAAAAATATCTGTTTGTGGTTGTGTCTGATTGGCAGTTCATTCCTACAATATCCAATCAGTAACCACCATTCATTCCTTCTTCAGTAAGGGCATGTCTGCAAATAAAATTGTTGTGTATATGCCTTGCAAAAAAAGCTCTAGGCCTAACCAATTTCAGCTCCACTTTCAGGCACTGCATTTATAATCACAAAACTATTAATAATTTGTTCACAGGCACTCTACGGTGACATTACACTTTTAAATGGGCTTCATTTCAGTTTTTTGAACACAAGACCATTCCCACAAACAGAGATAGACCCTAGTCACAAAACAAGAAATGGGACAAGACGGAAAAGAGAGCTGGACAGCCAAATGTTTGCGGGCCTCCATAAACATTTGCACAACTATGTCGTACCGTGCTGGGAGGGAAAAAGAAGAGAAGAAAAAGTATTTCCTCTCCGCCTTCTCTTGTTCCCCATCTGTTTCTTTTGGCCTGAAGTCAAACTACACACACACACACACACACACACACACACACACACACACACACACACACACACACACACACACACACACTCACAACCACACACACGCACACCACACACACGCACACACACACACACACACGCGGACTCATACTCACATGCCCCCTGGCCCCAGCAGGTTTCATGTTCCCACCAGCAAGTGTTCTTGGGGTTTGTTGGAGTAAACTGTTCAAAGAGAGGGTACGGTTTCACCT